>CM057816.1:76099691-76384691 GCA_030067965.1 Latrodectus elegans | reverse complement strand
GTTGAATTGAGAATAATAGTGTTTCCAGATGAGCCACTTTTTTAAAATGTAACAGCCATGTGTCTTCCGATGACCTCATGATAAATCCAATGCGACCATAATTGTGTATCGCCATATTACACGATAAAGTGGCATTATTGTTAATGGAATACGATTGCAGATAACTCGAAAGTCCTAACTAAAATAAAAAAGATTGCAGATGAAGATAAAGTCCACATTGTGTCAGAATTAAGGCTCAACGATATGAGGACGATGTGTTGTATCCCCTATAACACTATTCTTTCCTCAGTAAGGCATATATTATACGTATATTGATAATTATTGCAATAATTGTATCGATTTTCAATTTATCCATCATTATTGTCAGAAAATCATTCCATAAAAATAGTTCTCATTCTCAAAATTGCTTCACTAAAACATTGCATTTGTATTTGAAATTCTTGAATAGATAAAAAAAATATTTTATTAAAAATATATTTGATATATTACTCCAATTTAGGATTATTGATTAATACCATCAAATGAATTTAATTTAGAATAAAAATCAATCTTTTAACATATCCAAATGAACTGCAAATAATAAAAAATTGAAAAATTACAGCTGTAAACAAAACAGTGACAGTTAAGATATTTTCAAAAATATCTAAGTATCTATATATCCCAAAAAATGGGGGGTTGTGAGTTTAAAAAAATTATAATAACAAAATTTGAAACACAAAATTCGCCATGCATAAGTTGAAAATAAATTAAATTACTTTTTTTTTGCATTTTACAAACAAAATAAAAAACAAATTGTTTTCTCAGAATTTTTATTACTAGTTGAAAAGTTGAAATATAGCTAAAATAGAATAATAGTGTGTGTGTTTTTTTTTTTTTTTTTTTTTTTTTTTATTTTATTTTTTATTAAAATACACGTTCATTAAAAATTAATATTGAATAAAATAAAGTTTCAATAAAAACGATTTATCAAACGATTTTAAAAAATATTTGAATGAATTAATTAATTTGTCTTGTGTTTTATCGTCATCATTCATATTTTGTAACTGTCTAATTAATTAAATTCATTGTTATCTTCAATAAACCGAACAATATAAAATATAGTTTTTGCTCATCTAATTCTGCATCAATTTTTTTAACGAAATCGATTCCTCATTATCTAGCAAGCATCAACGCAAGTTATAAAAATCTCCTGACAAGTAATTTTTATAACAACCTTCAATAAATCAAGATCACAAATATCGATATTTTTTTTAAAAAAAGGAACTCCTAAAAAAGTAAAAAGTCAATTGCTTAATCCAGTTTCTTGATAATATTTTTATGCTCAAATTAATTTATAGACTGTAAACAGTATTTGACAAAATATGAAAAAAGATTTTAAAATATAAAAAGTTATTTTAATTTATTAAGATATAATTAATGTATATGTCTAAAAGAAAAATAATCACATTTGTGGGGATCGTATAAAATTAAAGTTAGAAATAAAAAGCTACTATTTATTTAAACTGGATTTTTTTTTTTTTTTTTTGATAATTTTCTATTATTTATCATGGTTATTCAAAAAAGTTGTTTGGATAGCGGGAATTAAAAGTACTTTAAATCAACCGTTAAAAGTGGCTCTAAAAAGATTTCCTTAAAAAAAACTGACATTTATAATTGGTTTAATGACACAAATTTTGTAAATTTCATTATATTTATTATTAAATTTGCGTTTATTATTCTTTTGTAAAAGTCTTTCTGGCAATAATGGTAAATCATGCATTATTTTAGAAAATATTATTGACTTTTTTTGTATGTGTTCCTTTTAGGATTTTATTCAGCGATTTTAGTGAAATAACAAAAATGGTTCTAAAAAAAATTTAGATAAAATTAATCAGTTTTTTAATGTCTCTGTTGCTATTACATTTTTTTCAAACGATAATTTTTAAAATTTAATCTATGCTCAGGAATTTTCAAATGCACTAAGGCGGAAATTTATATATTAGAAAAAAATTTCATTCTCATAATTTCCCTTCTAAACTGACATCTAAGAAGTATAATTAACTTCTACATATCTTTTTTAAATATATAATATTTAATTATTAATTCGTTATATATATAAATGTAATTAATATTTCTATAAAACTCTACCTACTAATTAATATTTCTCTTAATGCTAAATACTTTGAAATTTACGAATGTATTTTTAAAATTGAGTATCTTATTGCTTTCAAATCTACGTGAATGATGTTGAGAAAGTTATTGACTTTGTGTGTTTAAAGAATATGTTATTTTTTATTTAAATATAAATGTTTATGTTATCAAGTTAAAGGAAATTAATGTAAAATTTAATAATACAAAGTTGGAATATTTTTATGACAAAGATGTTATACTGCAAATAATAAAATATGTTTTTTTATTTCATCGTATTTTAAAGTTATGTTTATATACACAATAAGGTAACTGTTATTCTTCAATATAACTTCACAACATCTTTTCGTTGAGCAGAATAGTACGTGAAGTTCTTTCTTCTGAATCACGTGACACCTGGAAGTAATTATAGCTTCGATAAGTTGTGTTTCATTTGATGGACGCATTTTCCGTACAAGGACTGAAACATCGTCTTAAATTTTCAATAGAATTTATATCGAAGATGTTTCCCGCCCAAAATAAATAAATTTATACCTTTCTTCTTAAACCTTCTTTGCACATTTCTGATGTATGACATGTAGTTCAGTTTGATGCATGTAATTGAGCCTTGATGAATGATAAATGTTTCTTAAACAGGGAAAAGATCCTTATTAGAAATTAATAATTTTGGTTCCACCATAGCATCGATATACTTTTTGTGTTCAGAATCACTAAAATGCTCCCACGCCATCTGTAGAAATACATGTTCAAAAATATATTAGCGTTTGTTGGGTTCTTTGTAGTTGCTTAGTTTCAATATGGTTGTAGCTTTTCTCTTAATCTACATATCACATCAGAACCAAAGTGCCAAAACGTCCATCTGTACCAAAAAGCTTATCAGTACCAAAAAGTTCATCAGTACCAAAAAGTTCATCAGTACCAAAAAGTTCATCAGTACCAAAAAGTTCATCAGTACCAAAAAGTTCATCAGTACCAAAGTAACGAAAAGTGATGCTTTAGTCTTAAGGCTCCAGATTATTTGCTCGTACTGACTTTATGATCACGTTGTTTCCTAGATTCGTCTTTTGCGTTACTTAAGGTATAAAAAGGGAATTTTCTTTGGAATTCTACTTCCGAAACCTAATAACCTTATCCTTATTTTTCTTGAATTAACTGAAATACGTATTGTATTTATTTCCCATCTAACAGCATCTGAAAAAATTCTTCTAGTTTTATGCACGTCACTATCATTTATTATTCTACCATCAGTCATTTATTATTCTACCATCAGTCATTTATTATTCTACCATCAGTAGCACATGGGCACTTTATTCAGCGTTATCTCGTGTTATTTTTCTTATGTTTTATCATAACATAAGCGCAACTTTTAGACACCATATAAAATCAATGTCAGAAAAAAATGTTTAGCAATTTTAGTTTAAGAGAAACCATTTTCTCTAAATATAACAATTTTGTTCCTTTTTGAAAGCGTCCAATCTGTTTTCGTTAGCAGTGGCCTTATTTTAAATTATTTACATTAAGGAAAGGATTAAAAATTTTATTCTTCTTAGTTAAATTAGTATATAGGCTTCTACAAAAAATTTTCCAACAAATTAGCACTTTCACAAATCAAAATCTACTGTAATTTGGTTATTGATACAATATTTATTCTCAAAATAATAAATGTGATTGACTTATATGTTTTAATGCATCCCTTTTCAGCACTCATGATAAATTATGTTTTGAGATTAAATAAAACATAACTGTTTTTGTAAAAAAAAAAGGGCATTTAACTAAATTCTACAAATTTCTTTTAATTTGATAAATAAACATTTGCATTTAAGAGAAGTTTTATGTATTCTATAAGCACGCAAATTTGAAATATATAAAAAAATTCAAATGTTGTACACAATTTTGTTCCGTCACTACAATCGTTGTTGGACAATGGCCTCTTTAACAATTCAACTACGGAGTAATCTGTCTCGTGCCTTAGTTTTCCAATTTGTTGTTTTCAAATTCTTAAAATCCTTTTCAACCTCATAGAGCCATCTTTTTCTTTATCTTTCGCGTTTTCTATGAGTTTGACACTGACATTTAAAAAAAAAATTCTTGTATATCGATTGTCATTTATTCTCTCCGTGTATCCCAACTATTGGATTCATTTTAATTTTTTATGGTTTACTATATCTTTTCCTTTCAACAGTATTAGAATTTCATAGTTTTATCGTTTTCTGTACATTCATATAACAAAATGTTTTTTTCATACAACAGCTTATAATTAACTAATTTTATGACATATAATTTTTTCTAAGCTCAAAACTGAAATAACTTTTCTGAAATAATATTTTGCATTTCAACAAATTCCACATGTGGGCTGAAATGAAAGTTCCGTCTCTTCATTTTTTTAACGAAAAGAGTTATATCTATAAAATTAATGTCCAGGTTTAGTAAAGTGGCTGTATTCTATAAGACGAGACAACTTACAACGCCAAGTCTTAAAATTCAGAAATCAGCAATCCTGTAAATTAAACAAGATAGGATAAAATTTATTGCACATATATGGAATAGAAGCAATTTAATATTAGATGTCACTTTAAAGGCAGAAATAGGAAGGAAAAAGTACATGATTTTGCGCAAATTCTGAAACTATTTCTTCATACAATACGTCGGAAAGAAGATACTTACAGCCTAAGCAAAATACCTGCATGACTTGTGAATCGGTGGTAGAATGCAATATATGACTGCTTGAGGAACCTCGGTAATGTGATGCAGAATCTTCATTGATATGTTGGATGTGTCATCGATATGTCGGATGTGTCATCGATATAACGGATCACCATATAATGGATATGTGTGTGTGGTTGAGCTGCTTTACATTTGACATCATGTTAAATGTGCAGGATGAAGTTCACACAAAATTCTAATTGCATGTTGTATTTAAAGAGGAATTACTTGAGGAGCCACTAAGGTTAAAATTTTATCACTAAAAGTGCTGAAAATAACTTCGTCCCTTTACGCATAACCATATTCTTATGTTCAGAAAGTAATTCTATTTTCATGACTGTTGACATTTCGAATTTAAAAATAAAATTTTAAATTTTATTGGGCATTCTGTATATTTGAAATCAATAAAAAAATTGCAATTGTTTTTTTAAATATCTGGTACTACAATTTTCAAAATGAAATACTTCTATTGATTACTTTATAAAAATTATGTTTCAAATTAAAAAAAATTATTTCCTTTCATTGAAAATAGTAATATGATATTTTTGCAGCTGGAAAATTTGAAATTTTAAATTGGAAGAAAATTTCTTTTAAAGTTTTTGTATTAAAATTGAAAAGTGCTAACGTTTGGCGTCTATAACCATCGCAAGAATAAATTGGAATAATAAGAATAGCTAATAAACTCGCGCTCATGATTAATATTCATAATTTAAAAATATAAGATGTTTTATGGTTTTCCAGGCATTCATATTAAATTTGGTGTAAAAAAAAAATCATGAAATTATAAAAAAATAGAATAAAATTGAGAAAAAAGTAAATGTAGTTATGTCAAATATCATATTTCAATTCGTAAAAAAAATTATAAATGCTCTTTTTTCTTTTTTTAAATAATGTATTCATTTTGAGAAAATGAAAAGCATATTTTCCAGTTTCATTTTGGTTCTATTTTGATATTCTTTAAAGAATTTCCTTCTTTCTTTCTTTAAAAAAAAAAGTTGTTTGAAATTTAAGCAATCAAAAAATGTTCTGATATTTTTAAAGTAATGAAAAAATGTTTGACTTGATAAAATCGGAAAAGCTACTAGACCACACACAAACGAACTTTATTTTATTTGTATAAGATTAAAAACAAACAATTGTTTCACTTTCCGCCTGATGTGTTATTTGTAAAAAATATGAATTTACCTTTCTTAAAGTAAAATAAATAAAATGTTATAAATCATATGAAACTGAAACTCCAATAAAATGTATGATTTAAATGAGAATATTAAAATAAATAATAATGTATTTTTTTTCTTGAAAGAAGAACGATAACTATTCCTCTTTTGTCCTACAAAAATACCTTCATGATTAATTGTAGATTTATAGAAAAAAATTTTAAATACTATTTTTCCTTCTTTTTAGCTTTACAGTATTGATTGATTTCTGCACATGAAGTTTCATTATTTAAGTAAAGGTTTAACAAATATCAAAAGTCTATGGATATGAAATACTTAGGAATGTTATTCGTTTGTTACATGAATTTTCTATGCAGTATTAACGGTGCGTATCTATTACACGAAACGTAATCATGACTGACCTGATCGTGAACGTTAAAGTCATGAAATGTTAACTCAATGTATGAACATGAGTTAAGAAAAAATGCATGAAATGAAAATGTAACTCAATAAACTATAAGTATGGATTGGTTTGTTTGTCGTTCAACGGTGATCTACTGTTTAAAGTGGAGTCCGAACCACTACAAACTCTAAGTACGACTTTTGCTCTTCAAAACCCCCGATAGATGGCAGCACCAGAGTATTTAGTCCCTCAATTTTTGCATTGATATCTGAAGAAGGAGTAAATTTCTCCAGAACATTGAACACATCGCAGCTGCTCAACGGATTTAACGAGCACGTATATCGCATGTATTCGGTGGTCTTTGGCGGCATTGGGAATCGAACCTCATCCTACCGGATCGAAGGCCGATACACTAACCACTTGGCTACCACGGCCCTCAATAAAGTAGTACAAAATATTTAAAGTATATTCATGTTCACATGAATTATTGAAATAAAACTTGCCTTCTAAAAATAGTTCATATTCGTATTACGTAAGTAGTTATAACTAATATCCAAATAATGAAATATTTTATTGAATAAAAAATAAAATTTTACTTTTGCAAACAAAGTATGTACATTTTGTTGTAGTTTTAAAAAATCATCCTTAAGCATCTAATTTAAAAATATATAGAAAATAAGTTATCTAATTTATATTTAGAACAAATCTAAATTTCCTAACTCTAACCTAAAGTGAATAAATTAATTAGATGAGAGCTTCTTTTAGAAAGTAAATTTTCAGCCGATGTAATTAACATCTACCACCATTTTTCGATTGCTGTATGATAACTGTGATTATTCTGCTTTAATATTTCAACTGCAATAAAAAAGATATAGAATGTTCCTCGTGATATTCTTTGAGTATGAACTAAATAAATAACTTAGAAAAATTGTAAAGAGACAATAACTAGCTCAGAAAATGCCCAAATAACTTTACATTTACTATACTTAAAAGTGGTTTTTAGTTTATTACTCAACTTTCCAAGTATTTACAAGATTCTGACATAAATATCGAATACTTTGTAAATGATTTAAGATTTCCATTAGCTTACAGAGCCACCTGTTAGTGAGTTTCCAAACGAATTTTAGATACAAGCATTTATAGAAATGCTTATTTTTGTGTTTGATATATTGCAATAATGCTCTGCGAATATTTTTGAAAATTAGCACCAGTAGCTATAATTACTATCTTTGATGACAATGATTATGTTAATTATTACAATATTTAAACTATTTCTTTGCGAAATTCACTTTTATTTAATCAATTTCGTTTATTTGATAATAAAGCCTAATAAAAATATAAGTGTTTTTATACTAATTTTATTATTCTTTAAATAAATTTTTATATAAATAAAATTAGTTGCTTATTTTAACAAGATATTTGATTTAATAAATAAATTTTAGTAGTTTTTAATATATGTTATTTATTTTATAATTTTTAATATAAACATAAACTATCATTATAAGCAAAAAAATTTAAATGCATTTCTTCTTATTGTCATTATTTAGTAACTGTAAAATGTCATACATAATTTTTATAATTAAGTTGCATATTATACCTTTAGTAAATACTGAAAAATAGAGTTTATTTAGAATTTCATTAATTAAAACGCATGGGAGTTAATTTAATCATTTTTTAATGAAAAAATATTGTCTGACTATATATTTAAAATCTTTTTGAAGAGTGCTTCTATTTTATTAGAATTTATATTCTAAATTCATTACAACTTTTAATTTATCTCTGAATATTTATTCTTTCTTTAAGAAAGATCTATGGCCCAAAGCGAGCTTCTGTGGAAAACTTAATTATTCACTTCATTAATAATCATGTCAAGTATTATTAATTATTTTTCTACCGTTTTCCCCAACTTAATACTTTCTTTCATTTAAATATGTAATTAAAATTTTTCAAAAGATATAATATGTTATATATGTGTTTATTTGAATTTTAATTGTTTTTTATAATTAATTTGTCTCAATGATTTTCTTGTAGAAGTTCGGTATTAATTAATAAAAATAAAAGTTTTTTTTTAATTTATTAAATACTATTTTAACTTCATTTTTTCCCTTTCATTCTTTGTGATACATTACGCGAGGATAGTTATTACAAATTATTTAGTCTTTGAAGTTTGCTAATTATTCCTGATAACAAATAGAAAATTATATAATTATTTGTTTCTAATTGTGCTTCCAATTAAATAATAATGAATTATTTTACTTTTTGGAGTATTTTACTTTAGGAACGTTTAATAAAAGATGTTTTTACAAGTGAAGTATACATTTGCCCTTACGACATTTAAATTTTATGCTGAATATAATTTATCATATTTTTATGTGAGATATTTCCTCTAAAATTTAACTTTTAATTGTATAGTTGATTGTTATCAAAATAAAAATTTTAGAAACGACAAAAGGATTTACAACAGTTTTTGAATATCATTTGGTTGTCTAAATTTCCACCCACACCATATCATGATTTCAAAGTGGATCTATTCAAAGATACTGAGCCATATTTAAGAATTGTAAAAGAGAAAAACCTGGAAATTTTCTATACATCTTCCAACAGATATACTTGAAGGAAGCAAGTGTGTAATATTTATGTAGTTATTCAATAGTGACCAGAATCGAACCTATAACATCCACAAAGAAGAGCATAGCTCTATTATTAAATCTTAGTCAGCCCATATAATTAATAATGACATGGGATATTTTCTAAAAATGTTAAATAAATTGCATACATATTTTAAAATGTTAAAAATAGTAAATAATTATTTCATAAATGTTTATAAATTTTTATCTTATATTTTTATACTTTAATCGCCGAAAATCAAAAAATATTTTATCGATGAATTCTAAGATAAATTTTTAAGTTTAATACTAAATAGCAAATTAAATACAAAAAGAAAAAATATTGAAATTTCAATCGTTTGAAATCTTCTTCGAACTTCAATAAATGTCTAATAATATTGCACAAACAAATTAAATCCACATTCTACTATCTCTATTATGCCGCTAAATGTATTTTAATTTTATTTGTTTGACCTAAATTCTAAAATACAATTCCAGGAAAAGGAATTATGTTTTTATCTAATCGAATTTTATTTAAAATATGTTGTTGTATAAAGTCTTAGGGGCTAGGATAGGACTAGGACTAGGACTTCCACATTTCATACTACAATGGACAGGAGAGATGACCTTATAAAATGGGGTTCCCACTGGGTTTATTGCAGATAATATGTTGTAGATCAGAATGAGGCATTTAAATTTCAAATCATATTTTTTTCCTGCAGATATCATATTTAAGACATTATATCTTCTTCAGATACTATATCCTAAAAATGATATAATACTGTAGATTATTATAATAAATTTAGTTGTAACTTTTAAATTGTCTTAAAAAGCCAAAACAAAAAATGGCTCTGATAATTTAGAATTACATTATTAAATTCCCTACAAACTAGTGAATGGGCCAATTAACTGAAGGCCTATAAAAGACGATAAGCCATTTTGTCTAATCTTCTAGTGGAACTTTCATAGATACGGGGACTGTGTGTATTGTCGCTAGGGAGAAAACCATGAAAACAATCGAAAATCCTACCCTGATAAGCATTATGTAGAAAATAAAAGCACAACATCAACCTTCCGACGTTCATTAATGGTTGACAGCAAACACGTGACTGCTCTCCCCAAAGAAGGTGATACTATCATTTGGCCCATACATTAAACTGAATTTCAAATTTTCATTTATTTTAAGGGAACCTGCAACCAACTGTTTTCAGATATTAACTACTCATGTGCGTATATTTTCAAAACCATGCACTGAAAGGAATAAATAACTTGTAACTGCAGTTAAGTATTTTTCTGTAAAAATTATATATTTAATTATAATATATTTTATTGTTAGAATTTCGGACGCAAGCACGAATTGCTTTAAAACTACATAATTCATTTTTAAAAATGGATTATACACATGTATTTATGCTTCAAAATAACACATTAAGATAAATCCGAGCTGAGATGGCAACTAAATGGTTAGTGCTCTGGCGTTCAATTCAAAAGATCGTGAGTTCGATTCCCGAAGATAATTTAATTAGTCAAGAAACCACTTTAGATTCTAGACTGTCTTTGACTAAGCTTTTTCTAACACAAAAATTAATAGATAAGAGACAAGTGGCACCTTAATTCTCATAAATATGTATAAATATTATTTCAGTAATCTCTCACTGTGCTGATCTGAACTGGTAATTAAATCGCTAAAATTTTGGCCTTCATTTCAGGGGTTCGGAAATTTGATTCCCATTATAGGCACAGATGCTTATAGTAGATCCTTCGGAATCCTTTTTAAACTCTTTGTGTCCTTAGAGTCAGTCATATATATAACTTTTAAGAAATAATCATAGAATTATACTACAAAACAAGTCCTAGTATTGAATTTATAAAAATACCGAAATTTCTTTGGATACGTTTTTCTACAGAGGATGGTAGAGAAAAGTAAGCATTCTGACCATCGATACAAGAGTTTATGAATTCGATTCTCACCTTGGTTTTGATAATTCTTTGTGGTTTTAATCTCATTCTATGAAAAGAACAGCTTTATATCATGTCCTTTATTTTCTTCATCACTTTTAGAAAAACTCAAGCTTTTTGTTTGAGGGTCGATAAAAATTCAGTTCCTCAAATTTTACTTGCAAAGTGCTATTATTTCTTGGTCAAACAATCAATAATACGAGTTGGTTGCCAAGAGTACGAGATAAATTTAACATCTTATAACTGTCAATATATTGAGTTAAAGAATATATTTAAAATGCTGAATATAAATAACAAGATTATATTTATTAAAAGCTAACTCATGATTTTGAACTCAAAAAATTCTATTCACAATATTTTATAACTTTGAAATAGGTCTTTTTTGCCATTTTAAGCCAAATATTTAGTCACTTAGTGGAATGATATAAAAGTTAGCTTCAAAAAAAGTATTCATATTTAAAATTTCGCTTGTTTTAGCTTTAAATTTTTAGAATATTCCGAAATTTAACTATTTCATATTTGGTAAAATACAACCAACTTTAATAAATAAAAAATATAATGTTATTCTGTGAATTCCGTCAGTGTTAAATTTCAGAAAAATAATCATATTGATTGGATATTTTGATGCCAAAATATCATCTATGTAATATCTTAAAAATTTTCGATCTGACATATTTGTGTAATTTATATGACATATTTATTTAGATATATATTTATTTAGAAATAAAAATGAAAATACAAAAAAAGTGATAGTGTTGTATTAAAGAAATAAATTAAAGCGATTTTTTTTCTATACAAATGAGGAAAAATTCTCTGAAAAGAAACAGTTTTGAATTTAAATATAAATAATGCGAATTTTTTAATAAAAATATCTTGTTACCATTAATGTCAACGGCAAAATATACTGTTTATTTCTTATCTATCATTCTAAGTTGGAAAATGCAATAGTAATAAATTTTTATTACGATCAGTTGTCAAAAATAACGCACGTTCACTTTTTTCGATGTGCATGCTTTCAAGGTAAGAGATTCTCGTAAATTCTTTTTTCCTATTTCTCTTTTCGAATAGAATTCTTCAAAATTACTTGAAGAGAGGGCGTTCGGTTTCATTTCTCGTGTAATTTATTTCACTTGAGAAGATTCTGAAGATTTCTCCGTTCTTAGAAAAGTGAAAAATATTGAAGAATTCTTTTTTTTTTTAATTTCGATTTTTCCAATATATAATGTAAAACGCGTTCCACAAATCAAACACTTGTCATCTTAACTATACAATATTAAATTTCGTTTTGCAGATTGCAATAAAAGGATTTAAGAAATAAATCTCATTTTTGGCATTAAAAGCACTTTATAAAATGAAGCAACTCAAATAAAATGTTGTATATAAAGAATAAATACGATATCAATCAAAAAAATATATTTAAAAATAATATGTACAAATATTATAAAACTTACAAAAAATAAAGAATCATGAAAAATGTTTAAAAATTGCTTCGTAATTATAATCAGAATGTATATAATTCGGCTAAACCAAATATCATCATTTACAAATCTCAAACATATTTGTTGAAAAATTTTTTTTTTCAATTCCAACCTAGAAAATCACAATGCCAACTACATACTGCCAATTCTACTGATTTTATTGGGAAACTCCTGATTTTTCATCATTTCTCCCGATTCCCCGATAATATATGAAAATCTACTAATTTTTGGCAATTTCAGAGAAAAACTTAAAAGCAGCTGAAATTTTACCGGAAAAAATGCATTGAGTTGTTTTAGTAACTTAAATAGTTAACAGATGGCTCACTAATATAATTATTATAATTTGAGGATATTATAATATCAAGAAAATGTGTTCCTCTGAGTTTGAACTCCATCTGTCCTCCGCGGTAGGAGGACACTTTAACCACTTGGGTGCCAAAAATTCTTACGAGTTGGCTGTCATATAATTAACATTCAGAGAAGACACCAAATGCCTGCTTAAATAAGCAATTTAATTGGGATGAATATTACAAGTTATTAGTAATTTACAAGTTATTAGTAATTAACATTCAGAGAAGACACCAAATGCCTGCTTACATAAGCAATTTAATTAGGATGAATATTACAAGTTATTAATTATTAACACTCAGAGAAGACACCAAATGCCTGATTACATAAGCAATTTAATTAGGATGAATGTTACAAGTTATTAGTAATTTAATGTGGAAAACATTTGTCACTGAATTAAATGTATTTTATTTTTGTATGTTATAAGCTTAATATTTATAAATTGCACTAGAGAGAGTAGTAAAAGTTGACCTATAAAATAAATATTGGGACATAAACACGCGCGTTGATGTTTATTTTTTTACGTGTAGTATATTCTTTTATTTTTTACAGTCCCTTTATGAGGTTGATGAATATTTTACAGAATGTATAATCTAAAGCGTAAAATTGTCTTCTTGCGATACTACCATTTTAAACATTCAAGCGAAAATATCGCTAATAAGCGTCATCTGATTTTTTTCCCCTGAAAATCAGTAGAATCTGTAGAATCTACTGATATATTTTTCTCCAAAACTGGTAGGTATGCAACAATAAAAATATGTAAATGCTATCACTATTATAAAAGAAAAGTACATGATTTCTATTCCCATTCAACAAAAAATTATCTTTTACAAAAATTAATCAGAAACTTTTTCTTTTGTAAAAGCTAAATCTGAAAGTTACCATTCAATCATGGAAAACTCTTTTTCTTAATATCAACTTTAAATATTATTTGTCAAGGATGAAGCTTTATTTTCCAGGCTCAGTAATGAAAACCAGAAATCAAGGAATAAAAATCCTTTTGTGTAAATATCAATTATAAAAATCACTATTCAAAACTATGGAATAATTTTTATAAAGCAGAAAAGGAAAATCATTCTGTAAATACCAACTATGGAAATCACTAAAAAAATGTTTTTTTTTAATGTACAGCAGTCGTAATCAGAAGATATTTGGTCCGATACGTCTCAGTCAAAGACAATTTGCTTACAAGCCCTAATCATAAAAATTATTTTTCTAAAATCTATGAATGGAAAACATAAAGCCAGGAATAAAAATGCTTTTGCAAAATAACCACTTGTATAAATAGGATGCCGTATTGGTCTGGTTAGTCAGGGCACTTTTTCTTTATCGGTAGTTAGTTCGAATCTCTGCTTAACCAAAGATCTGTCATCTCCGCGAAAGATGGTTAGACTACATTAAATGGGTGGAGGTCATAATGTCCAATACAATTGATATGATTCCTCAGTAGGTGACAGGTTAATCATTAGGGGTCTTCTGCATGATTTCGGATCCCTTACTAAGAAAACTCCCACCCAGCTGCTTTTAGCAACTTTTAGAGACCAGCTAGGTATAGGGAAGCATGTTTTGCAACAACTACTTCAAAGAGAATATGTATTATCGATCTAAAATGACCATCTTATACAAACTATAATCAAAAAATTATTTTCGTAAGTGCTAACATTGGAAATCAGAGAGCCATTCATAACAATATACGTGTATTTTATGTTACATAGAGAATTAAATCATTTGATCTCAAAGAATCACAGGTTATAAAATTTAATTTTATTATATTCTTGCATATTCATAGAGTTTTTCCTCAAAGCTTGCTTCCTCGTAAGATTTAATGAAACAAGAGGAATTCAGACAAGTAGTGTTTAGTCTTGTAACAGTAGAAGAAACAAAGGCTAAACTGAGTATTAAGGTCTTCGCTCGCCAAGCGGGGAAAATCATAAACTGTTTATATATATATATATATATATATATATATATATATATATATATATATATATATATATATATATATATATATATATATATATATATATATATATATATATATACCGTTAGGCTTAGCAACTTGAAATCGGGGGGAAAACCGCGCTTTATTTACATGGTTGTTATTATTCTTTTCTTATTTATTATGAGGTGGGGGAGGGGGAAACCCCGATTTCTTATGCCGATTGGCTCCCATTCTGGGTTGCCACTCAATTTCCAATACCTCTGTCTTCTCAACTTGGCGAAAACATTTTTCACCAAATTCGCCAAGCTGAGACCGTAATACTCAGTTTTACCGAAACAAAATAGTGAAGATATGATGAAGATCACCCATTTGGTAATATTTGGTAATAC
Organism: Latrodectus elegans; assembly: GCA_030067965.1. Lineage (NCBI taxonomy): Eukaryota > Metazoa > Arthropoda > Arachnida > Araneae > Theridiidae > Latrodectus > Latrodectus elegans. The sequence goes on along the minus strand of CM057816.1, from coordinate 76,369,579 downwards.
AAATTAGCAACGCAATGGAAGTTTAAAAAGCTTTTGCTGTGCATAGTTCAAGATCTTTCTGGAAACTTATAGAAAATTTTCAGAAACTTCTAACATATCCTTTTCAAGGGAGACTAGATTGAGTGTAAAATTTGTTTGAATAGTGCTTTACTGCAAATCTTTAATTAATATTATAGCCTGAAGTACATTGTCTCTGAAGTAACTTTGCTTAATATTATAGCTGACAGTTTATTTTATGTATTTGTCCTACTTGTAATTTCTTAAGTTTCTCCCAGAATTTTTTTCATTACAGCCAAATAATGTATACTTTGTTTATTCACTGTCAGCGTTAGTGTTATTACGCGCATCCTAATTATAACAACCTTGTTCATTTCTCTCTTTCTATAAAGTTATTCTGTATTACTTTAAATAATACAATTAATACTATATAAGTAAAATAAATTTTATTCTACAAGGTGATTCTAAGTTGTTTTTACAAAATAAGAGGGGTGATAATACCCATTCAGACAATCAATAATTACATTGTGACATTGGGTTGCATTCCACTCTGAGAGGCAGAAAAGAGGAAAGTAAAAACCCATCAAGAATCTATCACGAATTTACTGTATTCAAACTTCCACAGAGGCGAAGCAGCATTTTGCTCTTATTGGTTACCTGAGAAAGCCAATGAGAGAAGACGTCCTTTAAAAACGGCGCAACATCATCTCTTCAAATATTATCAAGATAACATCGACCGAAAATTTTCGTGTATGCTATGTACGAAAAATTGGCTGATATGCACCTCATGTACGAAGAAGCAAAAGGGAATGGACGCGAACCACGAAGATTATATGAACACTGGTTTCCAACTCGTCGTATTCCAAGCTATCCAATCTTTTCCAATGTTGATCAACGACTGCGAGAAAGCCATTCGTTTGCCATCTCAAACAGCAATGCAGGACATTCATGAAATGCATGAACACCAGAAATGGGTAACAGAATTTTGTCTAGATTTGAAGTATCTCCTTCCACAAATATGCCAATGTCAACTGTGCAACGACACACGTGGTCAGCATTTTGAGCATTTGCTGTGAGGTTTTCACTAAATAATAAATATGATTGTTAAACTTTTGGTATCACTCATTCCCTCACCCAACACTTATAAATTCAAGTAGGAATTCCTCTTTCAGAGTGGAATACGATCCTATGTTCTTATGTAAATATTGCTTGTCTGGGTGGGTAATATCACCCCTCTTAATTTATTAAAGCAATTTAGAATCAGCGTGTATACATTCCATTTCATTGTCATATCAATATAGTGTTATTAATTTCTATTAAACTCATACTACAGTAAAATATGGATATTAATCACTGTACAATTTTTTACAACCCATATTATTTTATTGATGCGCGTCTCTCAAATACCTTTGCAAAAAGTTTTTTCATCAAGTCATTAGAGATAACATTGCCACCCAATTTCAGTGATCTGATATTACCATTGTTTACAAGTGAATTGTATGAATTCTGTATATAGTCTAAACAATTTTCAACGTTAATAAATTATTTTTACAGTTATTAATATATTATCTATTGCTTAATCATGTTGAAAAAAATCAGAAACTAAATGAATTATAGAATTTTGTTCCAATATTTATTTTCAAATTTATAACATACCTCTTATATATTGCTATAAAAAATATACAACAACAACAATGGCACTACAACCCTGTGTGCCTTCTCAATGAGCTTATTCCATCTTGGCCTGTAATCAGCAGCACTTTTCCAATTAGATGTTCCAATAGTGTTAAAGTCCCTATCAAGACAATCAATCCATCTGATTTTGGGCCTACCTCTGGAACGCTTTCTCATTGGACTATAAAAATATAGGTATATTTAATTTCAATAGCAATAAAGATAACCTATAAATAAGACTAATGTATTTGCACTTAAGGCATTTTTATCTTTGAATAGAAGATTTAAAATCGTAGAACATCAGTCTTCTAACGCGATAAGTAGTATGTGAAAATAATACATAAAACTTCTCATTTCTTACATTTTGTTATTAGTTCGTGGCGCCATCTATAATTAGATGTTTGAATTAAAATATAAAAAGAATTTATTTGAATTAATTGTTCCATAATAATTCCTTATTCCTATAAAATAAAATTATTAAAACCTTAGAGTAAAAATCAATTATAAAATAATTTGACTAGTATCTATAACATTAGTCAATGATGAAATGATTTGCAAATAAGTTAATGATATTTTTAATGATAAGACAAATTTGCGTTTTGAAAAGTGTTCAAAAATTTAAGGTATGTTTAATTCAATTATTTTTTAGTTTACATAAAACAATGAATGATACTTGTATAAATACTAAGCCGCATTATTTAATGTAAAATAACTATCTGTATAATGGTATGGTTTTCTTTAAATAATTTTATTTTTAATACAAATATTTTACACATCCAATAAATGAGATAGTTAACATTATACATACAAGATTTTTCCTACAATTTTTATGCTTAATATGACACTAGTGCTTTCTTTAATTTAATTTTAATTTCAATTTTCAAAAAAGTTAAGCTTGTTTCAAAATTAGTCAGATGAATTAATTTCAAAACACCATTTTTTATTTAAAATTTGTTAAGTTGCAACAAAAAACTGTTTTGTAGCTTCAAGCTCATAGACTTATCGCTCGCATTGAGTAAGATTTAAATACTTATTTGAAACCTAAAAAGATTGATAGATTCATGATTTTGAAAAATTGATTGAAAATCAAAGTGATGAAGATAAACAAAGCGCTTGAATGACAAATGAAGAGGAAATTAGGCCGTCTGAGAAATAAAGATGAGAAAAAAATTAGAGTTTATTAATTTGTTTAAAAAAAAATTGTTACGTCAATTTTCTCTTTAGAACTTATTGAAAAACCTAAGATACAAAAGAAGGAAAGAACATTGATAACAAATTTTTCTCTTAAAAATTTCTTGCTCATACTGAGGACACGATAGCATTATATGATCCATGAGTTCTCTTTCTCAGCAAGAGCTTCATCTGTTGAAGAAAGTCTGAATTTATATAATTTAACATTTGTTGGAAAGATCTAGTTCTAACTCTAGCTAGCCACACTTCTTCAAGGTGTGAATTAATATAATTGCGGTGAATTTTCGTAATAGAAGACATGTGCGAAAAGTTAGAGGCATGTTTATTTTTATTCCATTCGTTGTTATTATAATTGATAAAAATGTTTCTTATATTATGGATAAGGTCTTCAGGTGAAATCGAGTATAGAATATAACTTTTATAAATGGCCGATTTTGCAAGAGCATCTACTTTTTCGTTCCCAGCAATTCCGGAATGACCTGCAATCCAAACTAATTGAATAGATTCGCAAATCTTAGTTGCATTTACTAAAGCTGATCCGATGTGTTGAAGGATTGTTGGGGAAGAGGTTGACAGAGTTTTCAAACTGCTTAGACAGGATAAAGAGTCTGATAATACGACATAGTTGGAAGGAGAAATGTAGAATTTAGTCACCCCCAGATATAAAGAAAAAACCTCTGCTGTAAAAACAGAATTTGAGTTATTCATTTGCTGCGAGACAAAGGAATTATTTCTGATGTTACAAAAAGCGATTCTAAGTTTATTGTCTATTTTAGACGCATCAGTAAATAACATTATGTGATTGGACCATTCAGAAGTACTATGCAGTTCAAAGAGGTCATTAATAGTATTTGTAGGAAGATTTTTTTGTCTGAAAAGAATATTTTCTATGTAACATCTTTAAATTAATATTATCAGAGGCAGGTTTTGAAGGAACTTTTAAAATATATGATTCTTGAATTCCCTTTTCTTCGAGCCATTTTGTCGCTAGCAAAGACAGAGGAAGAGCACCAGAGATTTTTCTGTGTGGCATTGTTTCCCACAAACTACCACATGAAGATCTGGTAGAAAGTGTAAGGTTTCTAAAGTAAATCCTTGTAGAGAGATAGTTTTGTCTTACAGAAAGAATTAAAACCCCTGATTCTTTCAGAAGAAGTGGAATTGGTATCCAGCGTGGAAAACCTGTCGCAAAGAACTGAATGAAATATTGTATCCCAGATTTTTCAGTCTGATAAACTCGCAGATAAAAAAACTTGACATCCATAGTCCAGGCTACTTGTAATGAAAGACTAAACAATTTGAAGTAAGTAATTAGAGCATTTGCTACCCATGTGGGTTTTACCTGCAATAGTTTTTAAAACATTAATTTTCTTTTTTTTTTTTTTCATTTGAAAATTATACTTTAAGGTTTAGTTATTAGTAAAATAGAGGCCCAGAATTTTTATGTGCTTAAATCAAGGGATTAGTTATTGCTTGATAGTTAGTTCAAAATTTACCGGAGATTTTTTGGAAGAGAAATTAATAACTGAACATTTTGAGGAATCAATTTTTAGTTTCCATTCTTTACACCATTGTTTAAGTTTTATGATTTGCAATCTGCATTTTTCGCTGAAGACTATCTTGTGATGAATGAACAGACAAAAGGATTATGTCATAAACATAAATAAAACACTGAATATCAGGAGAGAGAACTTCGTAAATATCTGACATATACTTCGTAAATACCTGACTTATAAATCATGAAAAGAAGGGGAGAAATAACACTGCCTTGAGAGACACCTATTAGAAAAAGTGGGTTAAGAAAAATTTCCACGCCATTTCACTCTAAGACATTTATCTGATAAAGACTCCAATATCCAATGAGCAGCATTTCTTTTAATATCAAATTGGGAGGAGCTTATAAATAATACCGTCTGGTCACACTGAATCGTAAGCTTAAGATATGTCCACATTTGCGCATATGATATATTTTCTCTGTGAGCTTAAAGCAATAATATTATGATGAAGCATATAAAGAACACTATCACAGCCTCTATAAGGCATTAATCTATGGTGATTTGGATGAAAATATTTGAAAAGGAGATATGATAAGACGATTTAATATTATCCGTTCCATGACCCTACACAGAACACTTGTAAGAGATATTGGGGATCAAAATTTACTTATATCACTGATGTGATATCTTTTCCAGGTTTTATTATAAAAATTACGATGATTTTTTTTAAGACGGTGGAACAGTACCGCTTAATCAAAAGTTATTTATGAGTGACAATAGGGATTGTAAAGCTATGTTTGATAGACCTTTCAAAATTTTACCTGATATTAAATCAGGACCAGATGATGTATTTTTCATTTAGAAATTGGCAATTGTAACCTTGAGAGAGAGAGAGAGAGAGAGAGAATGAAGAATTATATTCTAAATCAAAGTTTGAATTTAAATCGACAGGTAGTACTTCAGTTTCAGATTGATGAGCATAAAATTTGGTAAATAAGTTAGCCTGTGTTACAGGGCCCGGAGTCATTGCAGAAATTAGAATATGATCAGTTGGTGAGTCAGAAAATCTATTCTTAAGTCTTTTAAGAATATAATAAATGTCTGTAGATATACCAGCACTTGTTATAGTTTTATCCCAGAAATTTCTGGAAAAGGTTAGAAGAAGCTGATGAAGTTTTTCAGCGATTCATTTGTACTGTATCCACAGAGTCTGATTAAGAAAACTTTACGCTTTTCTCCAAAGTTTACTTTTTTGACCGAAAAGATGTCAACATTCCGTTGTTCCCGACGGAAGATATGACCTTAACAAAAAGTTTTGTTTTTACAGAATTTATCAAGATAGATTTTCCACAAAATTTGGAATTGATCTACTGAAACTAGTCCATTATTAGTAATTTGAGAATTCATTGAATTGAAGAAGCCAGTAAATAAAATTCTATTGCGGGAAGTATCTTTCGAATAACTGTTATTGTAGATTTTGACACTTGTTTGAACAGGGATATGGTCACTACCATAACTATTTGAACTGACTAAGAAAGTCCAAAAAGAAAAAATATCAGGACATACAAAGTGATAATCGATAAGGGATGGTCTTTGGTGGAGTCCGAAATGAGTAGGCTGAGAGGTATTTAAAAGACAAATGTTGATATCCAGTATCCAATCGGGGTATTCTGAAGATTCAGGAAAATTTGAATAACTACTAAGCTCCAAACTTCATACATTAAAGTCTCCAATTATTTATAAGGGGAGGATGAATATTTGATAAGTCGCTATGGAACCAAGAACTTGAAAATTTACCATGTGGGACTCATACATTTTCTAAAGTAAGATGTGATGTGGATATAGTAAATTTTATAGATAAATTTCAGAATCGTTATCTTCTGAGGAGAACACATTTAATACTTGCACAGGTAGAGATTTATCAACAGCAAAAAGCAGACCTCCATTACGGCAAGATGGCCGTGGTTGTGGTCTGCTTTTTGCTGTCGAATAATAATAATGCTAATCGAATTATTGTTTTATTACAAATTTAAAATAAGTCGGAAGTTTTATGAAACGTTTTTTAAATTGCTAGGATATAGAAGGACTGAAAGTATGGAAGTTTTACAAACATGCGCTTAGATAAGATGATTCTTGCATTTCAAGAAATTAAATTGAACATTAAATAAACAAAAATCCTGAACATTTATAGAAATCAAAATAGTGCGCTCGTAGTTAAATATTTTTTTAAGAAAAATTAGGAATTATGATTTTAAGAAAAATTATTTCTTCAATGTTAGGTTCTGCATATTTAATATTTGATTGAAGAGACTTAATTATAAGTTGTGCGGGAGATATAATTTACTGATTCACAGAATTATTTGGACTTGATTGGATAGATCTTACACGACTCTTTCTTGGAGGAAATCTAGAAACTGATCTAGCTGAAATGGAAATGTTCGCATGCATTCTTTCATAAATGAGAAGATTTGTTGGACTATTTAAGCTTGTCTAGTTTGTATCGCAAGCAATTTTGCTTCAAATATAGAAGCCATCTCAGTCATTGATTTTTTAACAATATAAGTTACTTCAATTTCATTCGGCAAGAAAAGAAGATGACTTTTGGTTACACTGGAGTAAAACTGGTTTTTAAAATTTATTATAACGTCTTCTCGCCTCAATAAATGTAAGGTGATTCGTGCTTTTAAAATGTAAGAATTTTTTTCTTCAAGCCACGCAGAGCAGGAAATATCATTAGCTTCATGATTTCCCCGACAGATTATACATTTAAGAGTTCCATTGGTACAGGGAGGCTCTTTACGGAATGTTCCGCAGTTTTTACATAGGAAGAAGTCTTGTTAGCATATTTTTGTAGGGTGAATGTATTTACAGCATTTTCCACATTGATGAACATTATCAATAAAAGGAGAAATTGGGAGGATGAAATAGAATAAATTAATAGTTTGAGGTAAATAATATCCTGTGATCCTTAACAAAATATTTTCATTCAGTTCTTCAGACTTCTTTTTCATAAATCTTTGTAAACTTAATATCGTTAAGCCATTTTGCGCAATTTCTTCAGAAACCAGATGTGAAGGTAGCTCTACATTTATTTCTTTTATAAGTAATATGTATTCAGATTGAAACATAGCGTTAACATGTACTCCAAGAATGTTGGTCCTCTTGCTTATTTTTTCAGCAGAATCTGGGCAATTTGTTTCGAATAAAAGAATTACCTTGACGGGTGGGTTAAATTTGCATTATTTTCTTGTGATTCCTTACAAATTGAATTATTTTTTGCTTTAAATTGTGAGGCATTTCTGGAATAGATGCAGTACCATCAGTGAAAGATAGGAAAATGAAGAACTTAGTAATACCATCTTCCGCAGTTAACTGCATTAGTTGTGGAATAGAATCTTTGAAAGTCATTAATCTTGGAGTGTTTATTTTTAGAATACGCAAATTGCAATCCGTATAAATTATTTCTGTCTCTGCTTCAGTCATTTTGGATCCCTAATAAAAAATAAACAACATAAAAGATTAAAAATGAAAAAAGGATGAATAAAAATTTGAATATTTTGTTGTTTTATTTTATTATTTAATCTTAGCCAAAGTAATCAAACAGTAGCCAAAGTCAGACGATACTTCCAACAGGAAAAGGAGAAAAAGTAAAAAAACATTAAATAAATACAAAATTATCTGAGTTCAAAATTACATATTTCGCAATTTAGAACAATCCAACATTTTTTTTTTTCTAAATCTCTTCAAATTGGATTCCACTCATCAAACCGATCTCATAAACAACAATTCTTGTCACCCATTTTTAAAAATTTACTTCATATTGATTTTGCAGTCAAAATTTCATTTAAATGAAAGACACAAAAGCAGCGCATTTTTATAAACAAAAATTTTATTAATTCCTAGTAGTAAGTATTAATAAATATACAATAATATAACAAATAATGAACAATTTAATTCTTAACTGACAAATCTTTGGAAGTATAACATTTTTTTTTAAATAATCTTTCTTGTTTAAAAGAAAAAAAACAATTATTTTTAACAGTATTCTGTATATTTTTCAAATTGGGATACTTTTTTCATGTGCATGTATTTATACATGACTTTCGTGTACGTAATGTAAAAATATGTTTTACAACCATGTTAAATTAAAATGATTAATTTAATTAATTAATCTCAAATTTATTCAAATGATTAATAAAATACTCATAATTTTACTTTATTTATTAAAGAAATTTTCAAAAATAGTTATTTCACATTAAGAATTTAGAATAAATACTAATGACAGCTTAAATCAGAGATGAAGGAAATTAAAAAATATCTAAAATAAGTTTTTTTACTGCATAATCACATTAATACTAAAGGGACAATTTTTTAACCAAAATAATTCCATAGGTTTGTTAACTATGGCATTTAAAAATTGAAAACATATTAATTATTTGTATAAAATGTAAAAAAAAATATATACTATGTATACAATATAAAAATGTTTACTATATACTATAAAACATGAGTTTTCAGAGAGAAAAAATGAAAATATAACAGAGACAAGCACGAAAAAATATTAATTTTAGTACTGGATTATTTTCCCTACTCTTCTACTTATGTACAAAAAAAGTGCATAGTATTAATTATTATTACAAACACAGAACTTTTCACCAATATTTATATTCTTTTTCAGGATAAATAACCGTTTTATATAACTCTCTTTATCTCTAACTGTAACTTTTATACTTGCGGCTTACTTCTTAATTGTAAACAAAACAATGTGTCACTGAATTGGTATGGGTAAAAAGAAACGTACATCAAATGCTCCTGATGATACCTCTGCAGAAGTTGAAACATCAGTAATTGCAAAAGAAGCTACTGCAGGACGTTCCGAAAGTGAGAATATAAATGATAATATTCCAGTTTTCAAAAACCCTAAATTTGTAGCTGCTAAAGCTGCTTCCAAGAAAAATCGGGTTTGGAAGTCATTGCGGCAAATAATTACTGCTGAAAAAGCTGTTTCCAGAGCTATTACGTACTCTAGTATAGATTCACCTGTTTCGTTAAAACCTCCAAAAAAGTACTCTGATATTAGTGGATTAGAAGCTAAATACACAGATCCCCAAACAAAAATGAGATTCGCAAATGCTGCTGAATTTCAAGCTGTGCGATCTTTAACTCCTGAAGTTGTGAACAGTTACTTAGCTCTTCGTAAAGCAAATTTGATGTGATCCAGTTTTTCAAATTTAATTATTTTCTTGTATATTTAGCAATTTAAAATCAGGTAAACACAGATTTCTAAATTGAACTTTCATTGATACGAGAAATTCATTATTGATAAATTAAATCGTTCATGCTCTTAGTATTGATATAAATAACTGTCATTGAAATAAAAAGCTAGTTTTTTTTTTATTTATTTTTCTAATGGATAGCAACTATGTAAGAATTTCTCTGAAAAATATGACAGTGTTTTAAAGTTTCAACCCCTATGACATATAAGAACACAATTTTATCAAGACATGATTAAATCATATTTAAAATTGGACATTTTGAAAATATACTAAAAGAAAGCAAATGCAATTTTATTGCATTGGCATAAACAATAAATTTTATATTTTTTTAATGAATGTTCTATTAGCGAAATATTTTTTGTATGTAAAATTAGTTCATACATATTTAAAAAGTAAATGGTTCTTAAATAAAATCTTACTAGTATTAAAATCGAAAACATATTTCTTTAAATTATTACTTAACTATATTATTAAAAACTCATCATTTTACAAAATTAAAAAGATTTAAAAATTTCTGAAGTAGTAATATTAAGATAAAAAGCAGTAAATAACGACAGACCCTTACAGGATTATCGTGATTTCAACTTTTCACGCCAAGCACTCTACATCTCTGTTGCCAGCCTAAATTATGTCATAACGCGCAATAGCCCTCAACCAATAACGATAGCGTTCAAACTTCAGTTGAAATTGCTCGCTTTTCCAAATTCCAAATATTAAAAATTGGAATATTTCCTTATAACTAAATACTGTTTTAAAATTCTAATAAATAGAAACAAAATTTTTAATATATCGAGCAATGGCGTCCATCTTAAGAAAACATCAGTGTAGTGCTACCTACTACAGTGGCAACTGATCAATAAAGCTAAATTTCAAGCGTTAACAAATTTCATTTTTTGTTTAAACTCGAATTTTAATATAACGTGTAATGATGCCCACATTTAAGAAATTTAAGTAGGCGGCACATTCTAACACTAAGATGAAAAACGCAATGCACACAGCTTAAACATTCATTTACTTATGGAAACATTCATTTTTATAAAAACTTTAGTTTCTAAATATATGACTAAAATTGTAATGAAAAACAAAATTACTCACCTAAACCTCGCTCTCTGAATCGTTACTTTTTGGTGAACATACCATTTTTATCGCAGCTAAAAAATCTTCTTTTATGTTTTCCTGATGATTCTTTCTCCATACTTACTCGCCGAGCTGGCAGCCGAATGGTTAGCGCTCTTGCCTTCGGTTCAACAGTTCGTGGGTTCGAATCCCACCTTGGGCATGGATGTTTGTAGTGGTTCGGAATCCACTTTAAGCCGTAGGTCCCGGTCTAATTAGCCCTCGTGTGCAAAAAATGACCGTTGAGCGACAAACAAAACCAAACCAACCAAACCTCCATACTTACTCCGCGAAAACATAAAATCAATATATCCTCATCTACACTTAATTTTCGCAAGCAACACAAAAACTCCAAAAATTGAATTTTGAAATTCAATGATTCAAGATTATTCTGTAATAGTTTCAAGAGTTACATACAAAATATGCACGTCATACCTACGTAATCCAAACCGGTAAACCAGTCTGACGCACTTTATCACATTCTTGGCGCATTTTACATTCTGTACGCTTCTCTTCTATTTAGCGACAAAAGCTTTACAAAATTTAAGAATTCTTGATAAAAAATAAAACACATTCATCTAATAGTAGAATTTTGAAAAGCAACACAAAATTTTTTACTATCCGATTTTAAATAGAATTCTTTGCTAAACTATTTGAATAAAATTCTCACATCTATTTTTCTATATCATAATGAGTTAGGCTGATAAACCATAAAATTATGGATGAAATCGAGCATCACAAAGGATTTTCACACATAAAATATTTATATGGAGCTAACACAAATCTCTATTTTAGGTCTTGTTAAGTAAAAATTAGTCGTAATGAACCATAGTTATGTTTCCATGCCAAAATATCAACATAAATTTGGCAACTCCTTAAGTGAAATTTTTGATTCTGAAATCTGCTACATTTGGTTGCTTTATAACCTTCGCAATGTATAACTAATGCTCACCTTAGGGAATGTTATTATTTTGCACTGAATATATCTCCCCAAATTATATTCCTTACTAGATTCTTAAATTAGTATGTCAAATTTCATCATTAATTGCTTTATATTGAATTAACTGCTAATGAATAAAATTCTTAACAACTGGTTTGATCGTATTTCTTGTATAAATTTTTTAAAATTTGTTATAAAACTTTTATTTGTTATGACAAATAATACCAAAATCTCTAAGCATATAGCTAGAGATTTTGGTATAAGCTAGATTCTTGCTTCCCCCACCCCTTCTTTGCGTTTGAAATTTCGTCAAATTTCATCATTAATTGCTTTATATTGAATTAACTGCTAATGAATAAAATTCTTAACAACTTGTTTGATGTATTTCTTGTATAAATTTTTTTAAAATTTGTTATAAAACTTTTATTTGTTATGACAAATAATACCAAAATCTCTAAGCATATAGCTAGAGATTTTGGTATAAGCTAGATTCTTGCTTCCCCCACCCCTTCTTTGCGTTTGAAATTTCGTCAAATTTCATCATTAATTGCTTTATATTGAATTAACTGCTAATGAATAAAATTCTTAACAACTTGTTTGATCGTATTTCTTGTATAAATTTTTTTAAAATTTGTTATAAAACTTTTATTTGATATGACAAATAATACCAAAATCTCTAAGCATATAGCTAGAGATTTTGGTATAAGCTAGAATCTTGCTTCCCCCACCCCTTCTTTTTGTGACATGATAATGGTTTAGTGCACTATATTGTATGTAATTATGATAATATAACTGTTTATTATGTTGCTATTATTTTTTCCTGTTATGTATATGTGAATTATCCTATTATGATTTTCAAATCTATATATAATTATATTAGAATTTAATAAGTATAATGAATCTATTCTTTTTTATAGAATAAAATTCATTTTTTTCCTAAAAATGCTTAAAACATTACTTTTGAAAATCCATTCAACTGCACATTTTGGTCCATCTTTGTGGCGATTCCATCATTATTTTGTTACTACTCCAATTTTTTATGTAAATGGAGGTTAGTCTATTTTCAGTTATAATAATAATTTCCTTTAATGTGTTGTTTAATAGTTTCTCTTTTTCTACTTAACTAAATAAGATTATTTTAATTGTTATGTTGTGTATGAACTTTATTTCCTTTGGTCTGAAACTGGCTATTATTTTTACAATTTCATTATAAATATTGATGTCTTTAAAAATGGTGTGTATGTAAAAGTGGTCATTATTTAAATTTTATTATCGATATTTATTTTTCACATTAAGTTATACATTTATTTATGTATGTAATTAGATTTTTTATGTATCAATCTTGTGTATAAAGTTGGCATATATCTTTTTTTTTCTTTTACTTTGAAATATCTATGACGATATATTTTATGTATGTGAGGCTGTGATGATCTGTGGTTGGTTAGTGCCTTTGTTCTCATTATTTGAAGCTAGTATGTTTGAATCCCAACCCAATTGAGGATCCATTGTGTTCACTAATGGTGGTTGGGGCACATTAAATAGTTAAGTCACACAGTTTTACTGTTATGATGGCACACCCACTGGGTTCCTCATTATATAAGGTGCCATCACTTCCACTCCTTTCAAAAGGTGGAAATCCTAGTAGCCAGGCATGAAATAACAACATAATTTATATAGGTGATAATGTTTACTATATAAATTGTTATTTGTGATATCATTAACTATACATTCACAACAGTTATATATTGTTATAACAGTTGTGAATGTATAGTTGATGATAATATCGTTGTACTATAAATATTCATACTCAAATTAAAAACTTTTTTCTCAATCTAAAAAAAAAAAAAAAGAATAGGACATATAATTTGGAAAAATATTTTCTTTTGGATAAACATTATTCTTACAATGTTTCTTTTTGTTAAATAATATAAGTATTAAAATAGTTGAAAATACTTGAATGTAAATGAGTATGCATTAAAAATATAAAGGAAATATATTTTAAGTGAAAAATATAATTAAACATAAACATAAATTAGATAAAACTTTGTTATTCATAGTTCAGCATTCAAATCTTACCTTTTAATGAATTTTTAATCCAGTGTGCTGGTAAGAAAGACACTTGTGCATTAATTTATAGTTATTCTAAAAGTTACCACGATATTTTGTATTCTTAACTTGTTTATAACATGATATTAAGTTTAAAATACTAAGAAGCCAGTGGCATGAGGATCAACTCAACCGTTCATCTCTTTGATAGGTTGAAAAATTGAGTATCGAGTATCTCTGGTAACTAAACACTAAGGGTTTCATTTCTGACAACCTAACTGGTACATATGCTTTGCACTCTAGGGTTCTCGATTAGGAAAACTGATGTGAGCACTGTAGGCTTTGGCTTCCTTTTGGCCTGTCATGCCCTACGTTGAGCATTTTAGTTCACACTTTAAACTACTATTAATCGCATTGTAGTTATTTTTGGTATTAAGTTACTCTTGTTCAGCTGTTTGAAGGTGTTCGAGCTCTTTGATCTGGGTTTGATGCTACTGTCAACCAGGAGGGATAAGCCACAACAATTATTCTTGTGAAAAATTTGGAGAATTAAGCGATGTACTTAAATTATATTCTAAAATATGAAATAAAAATTGTTTTAATAATTAAAATTAAAAAAGGCTTAGGCCACAAAATAAAATACTCTTATCCTGAAGAATTTAGTTAACATGATGCAAAAGAGAATTGGATGTCCAAAAAAATAGTAATAATAAATAAATAAATAAATGGAATCTTTAATGGAATTATTTAGATGAATCAGATTCTCAATAATCGTTGGTTTGCAATCAAGGATGACACCTTTTTAAAGATATACTATCGAATATTTTTGTGAGCAATAGAATTTCTAGTATTATTATAATTATAATTATAAAATAATATCTTACTCAGTTCATATTATTTAATAAATTCTTTTATAAAAGGTCCTGACTTGTGTTTTGCTGTTTCAACTCACTTTTCTTTTAGAATATCTAATATCAATAAACATCTAATCACTTGTATGATCTGATTATTTTGATTATATTCTCAATGTTTTTTTATCTGGAAGTATAGCCTCTTTTTAAGGAAATTAATTGCTGGACAAATTTTATTTTTGTAATCTTAATGATTCTATTTGTTTCCCGACTTAACCTTAGATATTTGTAATGGTTAAAAAATCTCACTTTAAAAAATTGTAGGTCTATTATTGTGTCTATTTAGCTTTCATAGACAAAAAGTGACAGTTGAGTGACAAATCAAACCAGAATCATGACTTAAGATTTTAAAGAAATAAATATATGGATGATTTTTGTCTATAACACTTTTTCATTCATTATATGTAATAAGTATTTATAAAGACAAAATCCACGTGATTTATGAAACAACCTAAAAAATATTTCTATCTTGAAGTATCTCAAGAAAAACAATTGAGCTACATAATAAGCCTTTCTGCATTCTGATTTTTTGCATATTTTTCTCAAATTACTTTACTCTTATTTAATGCACTCAAACTTTTATTCATTATACCTTATTTATGCGAATCTAATGCGCATCACCATTTCAAAACCTTAAATAAAAAAAATTTAAGGTTTTGAAAAATAAAAATAAAAATAAAAAATATATTAAAATAAAAAAAATTGTTTGTCGGCAAATGTAATGCGCATCAATGATATGAAGAATTTATTGAATCTTATTTTATACTGCAATTGATTTATATATAAACTATCAATCAATGGTATGATAATTTTATTAAAATTTAGATACCATATTTTATACAACAATGGATTTATACATAAAGTAGTATAACATAGAATTAACCAATTAGTGGGCTATTGTTATGTGAAACAATCATTGTTAATTACCACTACCGTATATACTGTACCGATCGTAAAATATGAACATGAAATAAATCGCAACATTTCTATCTAGCTAACTGTTTCTACAATCAGTGATTAATATTAGACGTCCTTATTCTCTAATGTTTACATCACTGGAATCCTCAAAGCTTTCTTCGTCAGAAACAGATTCATTTCTTCTTTCCTCATCATCGTCATCCTCTGCATTCCAGAGCACGTCATCTTCATTGCCATTCAATGAATTTGAAATGCAGCATTTCTTGAAAGATATCACAATCATTGGTGCTTTGATGCTTTTCCAGGCTGCAGACATCCAGTGTGCAACAATGCGCGGTGCAGTGTGCTTAATTTTTCCTGTCGGGGTCAATTCACGGTGTGGCTCACAAAACCATTTTTCATACACTGCCTGAACCATACCCTTTAAAAGGTTTATTTATACTTATGTCCAGGGCTTGTAACACAGACATCATCCCTCCAGGAATGATAACAAGATCACTGCCTAGGCTCTGCATCTTCCTTTTTATGTCGTTGGTGAGATGACCACGAAATGCGTCCAGACAAAGTATTGACAGTGGATTGGAGAGCCTACCAGGATGGCGTTCCTATACATTTCCTAGCCCATCAAGCATTAATAACTCTGTCATCCACCATTTCTCTTGGTTTCGAATCAGAACATCATCTGGTAACAGCTTTTTATTCTTGGAGGTTTTAGGGCATGTTTTCCATTTAAAGATAAAGAAAGGGGGAAGTTTGCACCCGTCTGTTGTTATTGCCAGTATCGCTGTCACTCTTTGTTTTTCACATCTCAAAGTTTTGATAACTTCTTTAGTCCCCTTCTCCATAATGGTGTAGTTACGAAGCATATCAAACCAAATTGGCGCCTCATCTTTTCCTTCTGAAGTATGATGACATACTGCTGAAATGTTTGTAATTTTTGCTCAAAATCTGCAGGAAGCTTTTGGCATATTGTTGTCCGGCGTCTTAGAGATAAGCCCTTCCCATTGATAAACCAATCCACCCATCATAGCCAGCCTTAAATTCTTGTTTTAGTATTTCAAGAACTTCAGTCTCCTCTTTTGCTTTATTTCTTATGGTGTCACTTGTCACAGGTTGCCCATTCTTCCTTCTTTCAAGTACAAATTCCAAAATGTTTTCTTCAATTTTAAGGCGCCTTCCTTTGCGAGGGCCAGTGAATTTCATTCTTCTAGCTTTAGTTGAAAACAGTGCACATTTCTGATGCCGCCACTAGCGAACATTACTATTAGCTACATTGTGCTCTCTCCTTGCCTTTCTATTGCCATTTTTTTCAGCATAAAGAATTACTTTACGTTTGAAAGTAGCATCATATGATATTTTTTTATGTTTGCCCTCCATTTTGTGGCTAATGTACTCTGCAGTTTCTATTCTGTGTGCAATAATGTGTCAACGATAAATGTAAGGGTAAATGTAGTCGAGAAATATAGTAATTCATTGTTAATAGTTTAAAATTGGTTGAAGTCATCAGCAAACTGCTGACTTTACACTGGAATCTAATGCGCACCCCAATTTTGAATACTGCATTTGGCCAAATACGATGCCCATTAGATTTGCGTAAATACGTAACTCTATTTATGTTGTATTGCATATGGTTTCAAAGCAATTAACAATGGAAAATATATATCTGAATGTATTAAAAAACATTTATGATCTTTGAATAATGTTTAAAAAAATTTCAATGCAATTATTTATTGTCTAGCTATTAGTGGTCACCACAAATAGTTTTAATTTAGTTTACTGACAATGCTGATTTTCTTAATTGATAATGGGTATATAAAAGTTTCAAAAGAATATTAATTATATTATTTTACACTCTTTTTAAATTTTAACTTTATTTATATAACTGATTTATTTAATTTATTCTTAGTTTTTAATTCATTTATTTATACTTCAGCACCACATATTGGTCACATGCAATCTTGCTTATATGCTGATGCTCTAGCTAGAGTACATCGCTTACTTGGTAAAAATGTTATCTTTTCTACTGGAACAGATGAACATGGTCTTAAAGTATTCTAATCTTAACTTTTTTTTTCCATTTTCAATTGTTTATTGTATAAGAATAGTATTTATAATATATTTATATTCATTTCAGTGTCAATTAAATTTTTTGTATATATGATGGAAATTATTTCAATAAGAATATACAATTGTTTTAATAAAAATTTGATCATTTTCATTTTGAAAATAGAAAAAAATATATAGAATAATAAACCTTTCACAAATATTTTATATACTTGTTAAAATTGCATAATAATTAATGGAGTATTTTACTTTTTTCTTTTTGTTTAGAAAAATCATTAATTTTTATTGTAACAATATTGGATATAATTTTCAGCATAGCATTATTAAATTCTTGTTTCACTTGTCATATCTATTAACTCCACATTTGAATTTCATAACATTTTGATTAAAAAAAGTGCATATAATATAAAACAGCATATATTCAGAATTAATTTCACTTAAAATATGAATTAATACCGCAAAAATCATACATAGATAATATAAAAACTTTAATCTTAAAAATCATTATATACTTTTTAGCATTTTTCTCAACTTCTTTTATGAAGTTAGGGTTAGCTAAGAAAACATTCAAATAATGCTCACAACAATAAAAAATTTTATATTGTTTTTATTCATGTTTAATTATGTTTCACCATTTTTAATCTTATATTTTTATTATTTATTTTTTTTTTCAAAGATTAATTTTAATAATTTGAACTGTTGTTCTGAAAATGTTGATGTAGTATTTTGAATGTTAAGATATATTTCCAAATTTATGGTCACAAAAATATAATTTGCTAATTCTTCAGACTATCAAAATAGTTGTGAATGAAAAGATTTAAAAAGGATTTCTAAAATTTGAGATATTACTTTGTTTTGTTTGTTTGCAGCCATTACTTTTACTTTATTAATGAAGCTTCATCTGAATTCTTGTTTATGCTGAAAATGCTTATGTTTAAAATTCAGAAAATAATGTATTTCCATTGCAACATGGATTAATAAATATTTTTATACCATGATTAAAATTACTTTTTTTTTTAAGTCTTATGAACATAATAAAGAACTTTTGTTAAAAGTTAAGAAATGTAGTTTTTGAAGTTAATTTAAAAATCTTACCAATTATTGACAGAAGTCAATAATATGTAAGATATGTCAAGACTTACTATATTAGAAATGCACAAAAATGTGTTTTTTTTTCTGCTAATATCTAAATTAAGGAATATATTGCTGTACTTTTTTTCTATTTTATTTATGTCTCTAATAAACTTTATTTTAAATATTTAACAGTATATAAAAGGCAAAGTTTGTAGGAAAAATGATGAAACTTTAAAAATGAAAAAAATTGTGTAAAAAAAAAAAAAAAAAAAAAAAAGAAAGAAAAACACTGTTTTATTCTTCTCAATGGCCAATAACAAAGCATATTTTATTAATTTAATTAACTACTTGCTTCATTTCTATAAATATTTTACAAATTCTTTGGTAGTCAAAATGATGAAAATGTTCATCAGGGGGAAAAATGAGCAATGTTGATGAAGGAACTAAAGATAATAACAGTTTTAATAAAGTTAGTGAAATTAAAAGCTTTTGGTAAAAGTAAATATGATGTGAGATCTTATTTCTTCATATTAAATTATATTTTTTGTAATTTTGAAAGCTATTTGTAATGTAATGTTTTGTATATTGGTTGTATTTTGTATATGGTGTATATAATGTATATTAGTTATACATAAAATTACTTCTAATACAAATCTAAAGTAATCATGTGTTATTTGTGTATGAGGAAAAATTCATTTGTTCATTTGAAGATATGAAAAATAAGTTCAAATAATTGATTCTGAAATTATTAATTTAATGTAGCATTACATTTTAAAATAGTTTTTGCCCTTTAAAAGTTTTAAGTTAAAATGATTCTCATTTTAAAATTTACTTCTGATAATCTTTTTAAATGTTTTTGAATCATATTGTATTAAAAGTAACATTATATATCAACAGTGCTTGCAGATTTCCTGTAAATTTTGATATTTAATTATTTATATGTGATTGTTACATGTAAGAATATTTTTTACATTCTTGTCATAACAATTATGTTAATTTTACTATTTAGGTTCAGCAAGTTGCTGAATCACTAAAAGTACCTGTTCGAGAACACTGTGATAATTTATCTTCTAAATTTGAGGTAATGTTTCTGTAAATTTTTAATTTCCATATTTTATATGAAATAAACATGAATTTATTTTCTGATTAAAGACAAATATTCTTTTGTCTTTTTTGGTATTATTTTTTAACTTATATAAATACAAATTTTAATTATTTATTTAATTTCACATTTTGCACTTTTTATTTTTATTTTGTTTTAGTTTAAGTTTATAGTTTAATTTTTTTTTATTTAATTAAGTGTTCATTGCTATTTTCAGTTTTTCCTTTGCAAAATTTTTACTATATTGTGAAATTTAAAAGATTTGTTTTTTCAGGTTTATATTTAAAAAATTAATTTTAATAATTTTTTCTGTAAAAGTAATTTTTAAGACAATCTTCATTCAATTAGTGTGAGATATAACTCAAGAGCATTTTTATTTTCTAATAAATTTTAAATGTGTGTTGCAAAAAACTATATCATGTATAGTTGCTCATGCTCATAATATTAATATATTTCAAAGCACTTAAGTTAAAATTTAATTTATTCATCTCTATTAAATTTGCTTGTGTACAAAGTACTTTGGCTATAAAACAATTTATTCCTTAGACTAGAACATAGGATCGAAATGTTATGATCAAAGAAAAATATTTAGCAGTTCTAATTTTTTTTAAAAATTACTTTATTGAAATTAAAAATTATTTTAAGTCTTAAAAATAAACAAATGAAAAAAATGCTAAAATTTCCTTTGAGTTTATATGAAAAGTTATAAAATAGTTAATTAAATCTTGCATCTTTTATTTTATATTATTTATGAAAAAGGTTCCTGTTATGTTAACAAATTTATTACTTTGATGTCTTGTTTTTGTAGTATTCTCATCCTTTTAAGGTGTAATTTATTTTTGCTTGCTAATTTGAAAGGGATACTTATTTCTGAAAAATAATTTTCAAGTACAGAAAAAGAATAGTTTATACCAATTATTAGAATCATGACATGAGATAAAGCATAAAAGCATCCTGGAAGTCAAAACTTAAATTAATCAAGTTTCTTCAACCAGTGAAATAAGTTTTCGTAAAATGAAATGATCAAAATGCATTTAGTGTTATTTTTATAATAAATTAAATTAGAAATCCAATGTTAAATTGATGCCTTGTAGCTTAATCATAAAATAAATTGTAATGTAGACACATTTATTCCACAATGTTATGAGTGAGATATATTATCACATATAGAATTTTTTTAAAACTTATTTGTTTTCAATAGAAAGTATATAGTTTGACATTTATTCATTTATCATTTTTCTGTATATTTGATATTATAAATGTGACATTCTGAAATAATTTGGTCATAAATTGTTTTTATTATTTTTTATCATGGGCTGAAAACATTTTAATAATTAAGTACATCTGTTGCGGAGAATGGCACTAACCGGAGTTTTCGCCTCCGTCTCCTCCCATGCATGTGCAGCGCATCGGCTAGGCTGCTACTGTCACTTAGAGCTTTAAGTGTTTTTTTTTTTTTTTTTTTTTTTTTTTTTTTACTCTTATATTTTACGCACTTCTGTTTTGGATGTCTCTTTCTGTATGTGTTGTCTAATAAATGTTTAGTACTACGATGGCTTCTATTAATTTCTTTATCAGGGAGATACTCGCTTTGGATTAAGTATTCTCTACAACATCTGTTTTAAAATTAATACAAAGCTTCATTTTTAACACATATTTTTGTTTCAGCTTTGATAATAAAATAAAAATTCAATGTATTTAAGGTAATGTTGAATTTCTATAAAAACAGTAAATCTCATTAAATAATCTTGTTTCTTTATCAATGATAAATATTACTTTGTTTATTCATGAAAAATTTATGCATTTTAAGCAAATTCATTAAGTTTACACTCTAATAATTTTAATAATAAGCTAATTTTATTTCTAATGAATCATGTTACAATTAAGTTATAAAAACATAAGTAGTATAAGCTAAATTAATAAAATATTTCTCTGCAGATGTTGAAACTTGAAAAATGTGTCAGAATTTCTTTCATGTTTTATGCCAATTATGCCATGTTAATTATGTTAACTAAATAATTAGCACTTTATACAGGCATTTTAGTTGTTCCAAAGTCACTTGTTTCAGATGCTGATATAATAAAATCCTTTTTCAGAATTCCATAGTTGTAGTAAATCAAACCCTATTGGAAACTGTAAGTTTGTTGTACCTACTGTCAATGAAGGAAAAAGAGAGTTGAATTTATGACAAATTAAATTTTGAATTTGTCAAACTCGTAATTTTTATCTTTCTATTCTTTTAAATTATAAGAGTAAAGCAAAGAATGATTAATCATTTAATAATTCTTTTTATTCTTACATTTTTATCATTAATTAATACTGTTTGAATACCAATATCATATAATACAACATTTTTTTTTCTTTTGTAGCATGTTTTCAAAATGGCAGATATATCTTTCTCTCATTTTATTCGAACTACTGATGAAAATCATAAAATCATAGTTCAAGATTTTTGGGTAAGTTTTTCAATGTTAAGATAATTTTTAGCAGTTAAAAACACTTTTTTTTTCAATTTAAAATGATTATTATTATTTTTTTCCATTTTAGCGGAAGCTAAATGCAAATGGTCATATTAGGAAAGATAATTATGAAGGCTGGTATAGTGTTGTAGATGAAGCATTTGTACCAGAATCACAAGTTAAAGAAATAAAGGAAGGATCAACTGTTAAAATGGTACATAAAGTGCATTAATATATATGTAATAGATTTAACATTTTAGGTCCAAACTTTTTACTGTCAATTTAAAGTTATTAGTAATGCTTTGTAGGCAATACATAAAGCTTCAGAAAATTTCATTTCTCAAATTTTATCTGATGTATGTTGTGTGTATATCTATATATATATATATACATATATATATATATATATATTTCATAAAAAATCATCTTCTGTAGTTATAATTTTTTTATTCATGCTACAAATACATTCCTACCTAAGTTTTTTTTATAAAATTCATTTCTATGACAGATTAATAAAATTTTTTTTGATATATTTAAAAATTAAACTAATAATTCAAGTATAAATTTTTCAAAAATTATGCTAAGCTAAAGTAGCAAAGTGATATGATATTCATATATTTTTATATAAATTGTTTTGTAAAATGTAAATGCAATTTTTATAACCATTTTTTTTTAAAAAAAAAAAAGCATAACTGCAGAAAATATTTTCAGTATTTACTATATTTGACAGTAATTATGTGATTCACTTTAATTGGACTTTAAATAAAACTGATGAAGAAAAATATTTCCAAAACTTAAATTATAATTTTACTAAACAAAGGGTTTATTAGGTCTTTTATCTTTTGAATTTTATATGAAGTGTCTTGTTATGAGGAAATTTTAAACTGCTCTATTTTTTAATTTTTAAATTGACCACGTTAATACTATTGTAAACATATTGATAAATATTTGATTATTTTTCTTATTTAAATATCAATTTCGTTTTTTTTTTTTTTTTTTTTTTTTTTTTTTGCTTATGTTTTTGTTTGTTTTTTTTAAATCATGTATAAAATCTTGCAAATAAGATGAAAAAGTTTCTTTTCACTAAGTCCTGTGTAGAACTCTTTATTTTTCAGCAGAGTTTTGCATAATATTTTATTACAGTTTGAGTGATTTTCAATTTGTATATCTGCCATTGTTAAATTAATGGATAATGAATGATCAATTTTTTTTTAAGTTTTCTGCCAGAAAATATGGTTTGATACAAAATTCTGACAGAAAAGATTAAAGGTGAAAATGTTTCAATGAATGCTGTTTAAGATAAATCTGTTATTATTATTATTTTAAATTGAATGCTAGTTTTCAGGCCAAATCAAAATTTCAAAAATATTGGATGTTTAATTATTATCAGTCATATTCTAGTTCCAGCAAATTATCTTAGTAATTTTGTCCTTTACAAAATGCCATCAAGTGAGTGGTCCATTAGCTTCTGTTTGTATATCATTATTAAAAATACTTCTAATCAACTAAACCACCTCAACTACTATTTTGAGCAGTGGTTACAAGTAGTTTCATTAATAGTTTATTTTCCACTTTCTTTGCTGTGTTTTTGATTTTTTATGATGACTGAAGATGAAAAATGGGTCTTAATTAAATACAGACTAAGGAAAAAGCAGTGACAATATGCTAATGAATCTTCAAAGTAATTGCAAAATCAGCAGTTTTTAATACAAATTCATATTATGTATTTGGTGAAATTTTGAGAGAGAGAGAGACCATCAGTTTAAATTTATTTCATATAATTGAATTGCAATCATTAGTTACTTTAGTCAATAACTAAAACAAATGTGCAACATCTAAAAAACTGGTGTGTAGCATTTATCAACATATATTCAAACCTGTATTACTAACTATATACTTTCTATTGTTGAACATTTTTCATGGGTGAATATATAAATACCTTTGACTCAAACTCAATTTTTCTAAATTATTCAAATTAACTTTAGGAGTTCTTTTAAGAACCAGATATTACATTATCAAAGCCATAAAAATGGCTAGATTTGTTATAAAATTATTTTTAATGAAATTAATAAATGCAGTCTATTGCGCAAAATATTTTCATTGTAAAATATTATGTGAACTAAATTTATAAATGGAATAAAGCAAAATTACCTAAAAAATATATATTAATTCAAGATATAATGTAACACATTTCCTGATAATTTATTTACATTTTATAATTGATTTATTTCAATAAAATATTTTGTAATATTTTATTGAAATTATAATCAAAATAAATAATTCAATCTAATAACCTTGTATGCTGAGTTTACTACTATAAAACATAATTGACTTATTTTATTTCTAGTTTTTGTCTGAAGTAAACAAAATCAATTTTATTAATTATTAGATGTTAATACTTATGATTTTCTCTGGAAGTCATTAGTTTTTTGCAAAAATTCTAATCTTTTCACAATTAAAAAGCGAAAAGCAAACTTTTTATATTCTTTGTCTATATATTGAAATGTCTAATAATTTTATTACTTTTTTCCCTCATTCTTAATATACAAAATTTTTAATTTCGATTTTTAAAAACTCTAAATTTTTGTAATTTGTTTGTATTCGTTTTAAACTTGTCAAATTCTATTGTTATTATTTCAAAATGTAAATAAGAAGAAAATGAAATTTAATTAAAAAATTGTAATTTAAAATTACTTTTGTAAATTATTAATTTGATTACAACATGTGCTGATGTGATAATCCCTTATATTAGATTCAACTCTAATTTAAAATATTTACATAATATATAAGTATGATATATAATTTGTTCTGTATACTACTAAAACAAATTAACTAGTGTTTGTGTTAATTTGTTTTAATGTATATGTTTGCAAGGGAATTTTATAAGCATAAAATTTCTATAGTTTAGTAATTCACAATGCTTGATAAGTCTATTTTCCCAAAACAAATGTTCTTAGTTTAATGAAATTAAAAAGCAAATTTAAAATAAATTAATATTAGAATTAATTTTATTTTGAAGGTTTAAAGTGTTGACATCTGTTTCTGCTTTGTCAATCTTTCCTAAAAAATTTCTGAAAGTGTATTTTTCATACAATTTTAAATTAAAACAGTTAATTCTTTCTAATAAAAGTCATTTTTTGTAGTTAGATAAATTGATAATAAAATGGTGTTTGATGATAAAAATTAGTTAGAATAAAGGTTCAGATTCTTTCCTTCATTAAATATTATAAAAATGGGGAAAAATTAAAGCAATTTTAAATTATTAATTTATACCTGCTTTTTTTATTTAATTTGTAAATTAATATATGTGATAATTGACTTGTATGTTCTCTAAAATAATTTTTTCCTTAAATTTTGTAGACACAGTAAACTGCTGGTTACTTTTATTTCTGCTTATTTTCTTTATTTTGCAATTTGTTTTACTATATATATCCATTGTTTTCTCATATGTAGTTATTACATTTTTTAACATATAAAAAGTTATTGTCCTTTAATTACATTTTTAATAAACTGCTTATTATATATAGGTACAGAAAGCTATCGCAATAGTGATATGTATTTCTGAACATGTAAATAAAATGCATATGTGAACTGTACTAGTTACACATTTTATTTTCGTATTGAAAAATTATTAAAAACCTAAATTTTTACAAATTATTTGAACACTAAATGTTAAAAACTTGCTGTTTTCCAAAAAAAAAAAATTGCTCTGTTTTATATGATGTAAAAGATATATTTAAATATTCTAATTTATTGAACAATTTTCATAGAAATATTTCAGTAAATTAGATTCTTTTATAAAGTTTTGAGAAACCTGTCAGTTGTATCAATTAAGAACCAATTTTTTTTAATAGGCTCAAATTAATTACTAATCATTTAAAATATAGGGTACATTCTTTAACATATATGCATGTTTACATGCAGAATAGAACTTTAATAATTACTTTGTAAATTGTATTTTATTATATACTTATACTTTTATTCAGACACTTAATTTTGAAATTGAACTCTTGATTTATCTATTTCTGTTATTTTTTAAAGCATATTTAGCTCTTAGTAGTAGTATGCTGCTATATCTCTAGTAGTGCAGTAGATTTAAAAAATTTAAACAATTTCAATGACTCTGTGGGCCTTTTTAAATGTGTGTTTTAGGTGTGTGGCTCAGTATTATAGAATAGCTTATCTCAATATTAATCTCACTCAGATTGATTTTCATGATTTTAAATTCCTGGCAGATTTATGATCACAAATGACTGACGAATGATAATGAATGATTATAATATAAAGAGAGAATACACACTGTACTATATATAGCAACTCGATGCTTCTTAAAGTTATTAGAGATTTTAAAATTTTATCACCAAAATATGAAATTGATGTTAATAAATTATCAAACACATGACGTTAGTGCCAATAAAGAAGCATACTTTGTAAAGAAGATTTTACATTTACACCATTTAATTATTTTAAAATTTTGATTCATAATTTAGAGATTATATTCATTTAAAGACAAACTTAAACTGTAAGAAAATATAAGCACTCAGTGATGCAAAATTTGAGAAAATCGACATCTCCAGATAGCGATTATCCAACCTATAAATTTATATAATTGAAGCAAAATAGCATTCCTAAAATGTATTTTTATTTCTTCATAATTTTACAAGATGTCAAATTGTGATTGATTTACTAGATAAAACATTATTTAATTAATTTTCACATTGCCTTCTTAGACATTTCACTTATAGTAGTATTTTCTTCAATATGTCCAACCTGATATCCTTTTTGCAGTTATGTCCTGAATTTTAGAGTAAGAGAGAAAACCAATTCTATCAAATTTGTACAATAAAGGGATATTTATGATACCCACTTATTCACTTTGTTTTCAGAATTTGCTTTGAATATGTATCTACGCAGTATAACATAATTTATTTTGTTTAAATTATTGATACATATTAAATACACATTATCTCTTTTCTCAAATATTTATTTATAGGTTTCTATTGAAACTGGAGCAACAGTTGAAAAGATGTCAGAAGAAAATTATGTGTTTTGTCTTTCTAATTTTAAAAATGATCTTTTGTATTGGCTTTCTAAAGATGGTATGTAAATATATTTTACATGCACATAAAATATTAATAGCTTTATTTTAAAAGAATTATATATTTGTAGATTCATTATTATTTCATGTCTTCAAAAAAGATTTTTAAATTATAGATAGACCTGTGAGATTCCAAAATTCTTTAATGCAATGTATATCATTCTTCAAAAATATTTTTATTAAATATCTTGTCTTCTATCTTCTTACATTTGACAATTTTAGTTAGTTGAATTCTAGAAACACTTCCTAATCGTATAAAGTCCATCTTTTCAATTTTTAAAGGAAAACTTTTTTTAAATGAATAAAGGTTTCCTAAATAAAATAAAATATTCTTACAAATTTAGCATATTCATTTTTCAAAATTAATTTATTGAGCAATTTTGAAGAAAAGAAAAAATGAATAGTTTATATATTTTAAAATTTGAATATGAATTATTAAATATTAAAAAATTGTTAATTATTAAGGAACTATTAAATATTTAACTTTTATTTTGAACTGTGTTTACTAAAAATAAGAATTATCTCATTTCTGATGTTAATTTATGTAAAATAAAATGTAAGTTTTAAAGAAATTAATAAACTACATTATTCATGACCAGAAAAATAATCTCCTTTTTCTTGTTCAACCAGAAAAAATATTACCTGCATTGCTCCATTGCTTGAAAATTACCACTTGAAACATTAGTTCCATTGCCTGCTGTTTAAATTCCATCCTGTTATTTTCTTTTAAACTTCATAATGTTATGCTTCTGTTTTATTATAGTACATAAAAACATTTTACTTAATAAATTTATTAATAATATAGAAAATTCTTAGTTACATGTAACCAAACATAAATTTATCATACATTGATTTTTGGAATCATATTTGATTTCATTTTGAACCATCTGCTATCAAACTTATGTTGAAGTAAGTAAGATGTCATGAAGCAAAACTAAGTACTACCTGTTAAGTGAAATTCTTGTGATAATATATCAAACACACAAATCGCCTTTCTACTCTATCTAAGAAGACTTAGATTGATTATCTAATGTATTATGATTTAGAATTCAAAATTTTATCCTTTCTGTTAACTAATTAACAACTGTATCCATTGGACAAAAATTATTTGTTGATATGGATATGATTTGAGCAAAAGAAAGTAGTATTATATATTTCAGTTCAGTTGATCGAAATTAATGATTCATGAATAATTATCATATTTATAAACTATAACAATGACTCCAAATGTAGTAATAAAATTAACTTTTTCCATCATCTATCTCAATAATGTTTTCAGTCAAATTAATTAATTAATTTTTTTATTTATTTGATTTCAGTTATTAAACCAACTATGTTTGTAAATGATGTAAAAAGATTTATTGGAGATGATCTTTATGATTTGTCTATATCGAGGCCAAGTTCAAGATTATCTTGGGGCATTCCAGTTCCTGATGATGATACTCAAATTGTAAGTTCATCTTCTAAATTTAATATCAGTATGCATGATGTAATTATAATGTTTAGAACCACAAAATTTTAAATCCTTTTTTATGGCATCCATAATTCACTCTATTGTAAATCATCAATAATATACAACATTACATCCATAATTACTAATAACATTTTTTATGGAATGAAGTTTTTTGCAATAAGTATGTTCCATTTGAATTAAGAACTATGTATGAATTATTTGTATGTCAATCATCAAATACTTGTCACCAAAAAAAGTTTTTTTTTCTATGAACTGAAATCTTTTATAATAATTTCTAATTGAACTAAAAATGATACAAATCTATATTTAATTTTAAAAAACCAAATTATTATCTGAATATATTATATACAATAATTCAGTAAACATAATATATTAATTTTTTCATTTTAAAAACTAGCATGCCAGATTATTTTACATGCCAGTAATTTTAATATGTAATATGTAAATTTTAGCTGTTACAGTGCTTTCAATGATTTGCATGAGCATATATATATATACATATATATATATATATATATATATATGTATATGATCTGAGTAGTTCATTTAGGGAGATAACTATTGTTTCTCATCCATATCAGAGCTTTCGTATTTAGATTTATTCTTGAGCAGTAGGTCCAAAATAAAGAAAAATGGTTAATGCTTTCACTTCATAACTGGTATAAAATCTGAAGACCAGGTCATCTTCTGTCTCTCTTTCTTGTGACAGACAGACCAATATGTAGCATTTGAATAGTTTCACATTTTGCAGGGGTAGCAAGAAGTTTCCTCTCTGTCCTAAATGCCACTAGAACAGCACAGTGGCGTTGTAAGCATAATTGGCGCCCTGGTACAATACCTTTTTTTTTTGCACGCCCTTGAAAATAAAATAATAATAATAATACAATATTATTATATGGGAATAAAATGTATTAAATAATAAAAGATATATAATAATATAACAATATATTATACATTATAATAAATAGAGCATAATTGTAACAAGAATACAATATAAATAATAACAGAATGTTGTACCCATTATAAAAATAATCGCAAATATATTAATTTAAAGTATCAAGCTCAGCTTTAAATTTAAACAAAATTCAATTCTTATTAAAAAAAAACACACACACACTTATATTGAATTCAGAAAAGTGCCATTTGAATAACTGGACTTGTGTAATTTAAAATTTATGGTAAAAATTTATTTTATATACTAATACTATTATTTTAAAAACATAATAAATTTTTAAATGGGAAATAATTCTTGCATATCATAGATATAAGAAAATGTAATTATTTGCAATCTAATGTACTACACTATTCACATTTATTTTGTCTTTGCTGAAGTGAATTGATAATTACTTTATCAAAGTTGATATTTTCAAAATTTTCTTTTTCTCTACTTAAAATGGTTAAATCACTTAGACAGTTTTGACTCATGGTGGATCATAAATAAGTCAAAATTAAATTTATTTTGCTGAATGAACGTTCACAGCTTGTAATTGATGGAGAAATAGTAAAAAGTATTTAAATAATAATTGAATTAGACTTTACATTCCTAATTTAGGGTCAACTCACCTGATTTTTCTCAATGATATCTTTTTCAACATTTCATTTACCACAGATTAATCAAAAAATTTTATTTCATTTTTTGATTTTAGAAAATTTCTAATGAAAACAATTTTAACGTTATGGAAAATTTCGCATTTAAAATTGCTTTTAAATTGTATCATTAAGACCATTAATGTAAACCAAAATTATTTTTATTGTAAAAAATTTAAATCATAAAATATATTGATAATTTATAATATTTCATTTTTATACCTTAAAACCAATTTTTCTTATTCCAAAATTAGAAAATCTTTGTTAATAAGTCTTCATCTAATTTCAGTTTAGATAACTAAGTTATGCCATAACACATTAACAATGCAAATATCTGTTGAGCAATGGAACACTAAAACAGACAACAAAAATATTTTGCAAATTTCTTAAATCAAAAATCAAAGCATACATAAATTCAAGTAAAATTATGTATATTTAATATAAATTATGCTATTGAAAATATTTTTTTGTCAAAACTGATGCACTGGATTTTGTTCTATTAAGTTTTTCATTAATTCAAAACATAATCCAATTACAAGTACTGAGATAAAAAATCTATTTTATATCGCTTAATTTTATTTCAAGAAATTTTCTCTGTTATCATTGTAGTGAAAATTTTCTTCGTAATTTTAAGGCATTTAATAAAATCTTGGCGTATTCACAAAATTAAGTTGGTGTCGTTCATCTGCAGTCTCCCTAAGTTAATAGATCCAAAAATTACCATTTAACATTAACTCAAATAATTTGGTAAATAACTTTGTACTAAAATGAAAACCTCTCATATGTATTAAAATGGAACTGACCAATCTAATATTCCAGAAATTTTATATGAAAAAAATATTAAGATATTTTTGATATCTACACATTTACAAGATTTGTAGTACAAAACAATAGTATCTCAAACTTTGTGGAAAATATGGAACTTAAAAAGGAAAAGATATTAAAAGAATGAAAACTGATAATCTAATTAAGAAATGAAAATCGAAAGCATTGTTAAAAGAACACAATTTTTAAAAGGAATTAAACCATTCAAAATTATTAATAATAAAGAAATATAAGAGTAAGAGTTTTGTTTATGGCAAGCTCCTGCAACTCTTTTACTCATTTTTCATCAACAACCTCTTCTCTTTCCAAATCTGATTCCTCCATGGAGTTTTTTTTTTTTATTTTTCCCTAGACATGACACAATATATTGTGTCACACATATATTGTGTCATGTCTTATATTTCTATATTATATGACACAATATATTATGTCATATAAGGAAAAATTTGTTAAATTTTCTGTGAAATTTCATTTAGCTTTGAAGTGATTTGGCGCCCCTCTGCAAGTTGCGCGCGGGGCATGATAGCTCCATTTGCGCCCCCATTGCTATGCCTCTGGAACAGCGTCACCTCAGCACATTGTGGACTGGATTATGAGGATATCCATGATTGTTCATTTCTTGTGTTAGGTTAAAGCTAACAGTTTCCCTGAGCTAGATGGAAAATTAGTAACAACCTTATTGTTAACCCTGCAATATTAATTTAATAAAAATAAAATTATTTTTTAAATTATAGTTAATTTTATAAACAAGAAAAATTTACACTGTATCCACATAGGAAAATTTTTTTATCAATTCTAAAAATTTTCATATATGAAAATAGCTTAAATTTTTTTTATGTGCAATGGAGATTTTTTGTCATTTCCTTTTCATTGTAATCTAATACAGCATTTTTGTCTACCCATTATTCTTTGCAAGTCATTATATAATTATGAAATTCAGTTCATTTTCCTTTCATTCTAATTAATATCAACCTAATTTGTATTCCTAACATATTTTAAGCTGGTGTTGTATGTTTTTTTACTGATTGTTTTTTGTTGAAATTTCATTTGTAATTCTGTTATTTGTGCATAATGTTTGCATGTGTAAAATTTATCAAAACAATTTAATACATTCAACTTAGAATATTCTTTATCACTCTGCTTGCTATGTAAAGTTATCTTATATTTTATTGATAATGTTATTGTTTCTAGATTTATGTCTGGTTGGATGCTCTGATTAATTATTTGACAGTAAGCAACAGGGAACCGAATAAATGCTGGCCTCCTGATTGTCATATTATTGGTAAAGATATTCTTAAGTAAGCTGTTGTAAATGCTTTTTTATTCTATGTTTTATTATATTCATAAAGGTATTTATTAAAATAATAAATGTTTCTTATTGTGTAAAAAAAATTACATATCACATAACTTGTCATTGAAAAATGTTTTGTACTTTAATAAATCATTCAGTGATAATAAATTTTTTACAGGAATTAATAACAGATTAGAAAAATATCTGTAAATGATTCATGATGAATTATTAGCTTTTTTAGGACCATGATATTTAGTTTATTGTTCTTAGTTTTATAAACATAAATTATAATTGCTTACTTCATATTTATGTTAATGGCTGTGTTTTAATCTTTATGCATGTTATTATATTTACTTTATATAAGTTGATGTAATAATTTTTTAATAATATTAACTTTTATAAAAATGTGAAAATAAATATTAATTTCTATAAAAAATCGATGAATGAAAATTGATATTGTAAATGTGTTAAATGGTACAATAACCTTTTTTTATTTTCCCATAAGTAATTATAATAATAAGAATTTTCACATTCTGAAGTTGAAGCTTTTCAAAACAAAATTCAGTTTCAAGAGAGTTAAAATTTTAATATTTGTTTACATGTATTTGAAAAGTTTCTATATTGGATATTGTGAATATTGTTTTGAAATTGCATTTGATTGTGTATATAATATAAATAATAATTTTATTCTATGCTTTTTGTAGGGTCTTAGAACTTAAAATTATTAATTCAAAAGTGTATTGTTTAAATAGGTAAATGCCTGGAACTGAGCTTTGTGTGTAACAATTGATTTGTTTCCATCATTTGGATTTTATTTTTAATTCTGTCCTGATAAATAATTATTATAAAAGTGTTTAACAATATAAGGACAGAAAATAAACAATTTCTCATTTTAATGAAAACTATGAAACTTTTCAATTTTAAAACAAAACTGTAAAAATAAATGAATACAATTTTTTAAAGAAGGAAAATATACCTTTGAAACATTTGTTTTTTTAATGAACCAAAGTGTCGTGACATGATCTAAAGTTTATATTAATGAAAATTCCTTGAAAATGAATAATACATTTTTTTAGAGTTTCTTACTTCAGTGTTTTTTTTTTTTTTCCCGGAAGTTTTTGTAATTAAAATTGAAAAACAAATCAAGTTTATGATTTCCAAAATATTAATGACAATTGATATATTATTCAGTTGTTTGAAAATATAATTTGCAAACTAATTTTTACACAAGTATTTCAAGAATTTTTTTCCCATTATATTATTATTTTTGTTACTCCCATAAATATTCATATTTATAATACATATTATTTGGTATATAAATATTAAGGCTTTCAAAATACACAATATTTTAAGTTTTGTCATATGAAGGAATCATTTAAATCAGTACTTAGATAGGAATATTCCTCTAAAAAAGTGTTTATTCTCAAAATTTATCTGAAATTTCCACTTTTTTAAAAAAAATTAATATATTAAGAGTCATTGATAATTTGTTACTTTTAGTATAAACATTGTGTAAAATGTCAGTATCTTTTTTTTTTTTTTTCCTATATAATGATTTTGGCTTGGTTATATTTTAAAAATAATTCAAACATAATTTAATGTATGTTTAAGATGTTATTTATTTTCTAAAATATTAAGTTTGCTGATATTAAATGATTAAGATATATCCTTAAATTAGTAAAAATTCTTTCCTATTTTTAAAATTACTTTTTTTCATCTTCTTATGTTTGTTTATCCAAATTAACAGAATAATTTTTAAAAATTACCAAGTTTATGTTAAAATTCATGCCTATACTCTTCCTGGTAATCTTAAAATTAATTGTGTTGTGTTTCTCTTTTGTGAAATCATGCGTGTAAAAATTTATTAAAGTATCTTATGTTCTTAGATTCAGACTTAAAGAAAATTTATCAAATCTTTATATTTTAGATATTTTTGTTTTTCTTTATTATTTATTTAATTATTATAATTTTCCAAATGATTTATTATTTAAATTTGCTTTATTAATGTAAAATTATTCTACCAGGAATAATTCAGTTCCATTAGTAAGAATATATATTACAAATCACATTAAATTTAAGAAATTTATTTTACAATGAGCTAGTATGTAATATTTCTGTCAAAAATTGAAAGTTTATTTGCTATGAGTATCTTTGCAGAACCTAATGCAAGAAATGATTCTAAAACATCACATATTACTTTATATATTCATTTACATTTATCAAATTTAGTTATTTCTAAATTTAGTGTGTAAATTCAAACTATAAATAATTATTTTAGAAGGAGATTTTAATAATATGTTAATTAGTGCAGAGAATATTGTTATTTTTGGAAATAAAATTTCGCTGTCCTAAGGAGAAAGCATTTTTTAATTAAGGATGTTGCAATTTATTTTTTATTGTATTATTTTCATAACATATGTATGTGTGTTATTTTAAATATTTATTTAGCTTTTTGGGGGGACAATATCATACAATATTACATTCAGTTGAAAATAGGTTTTAATATTTTTCATTAATTTCTATGTGTATTTTTTAAAGATTTCATGCAATTTATTGGCCTGCTTTTCTCATTGCTGCTGGTTATGAACCTCCTAGGCAAATTTTTTGTCATTCCCACTGGACTGTTAATCATGAAAAAGTATGCTTTCAATTCTTGGTTACTTAATTTCTATATGTTTACCTTATCCAAATTTAATGTAAAATTTTATTCTTGTTTACTGTTTGTTGAAAAGTGATTATTACTTTTTTCATTTGTTATTTTTCCAATATTTATTGGAATTCAGTAACATTATATAATATTTGTAGCTTCTTACAATCATTTTCTTTGCATTTAATAGCATTTTAATTAATTTCAAATTTCATTCTGATTTATTTGTGACCCTTAAAACTTATAAGTTTTCTATGGCTGTATTTGATAAGCTATTCTAAGAAAATTGATTTCAAACTATGTTTTGAAATTTAGATTTAAAAATTAAATAATGTCTATGATAAAAAAATTTGCAGTAAGAATCATTTTAAGTTACATTATATGACATTAGCTATATAGGAAGAAAATATATTATTGAAACGGGTATGCATGTATGTATGGCCTCATATCTTATTTTATTTTAGTGCATTGGAACAATTCAAATGCTTAATCTTATAATAAATATTTCTATAAATATAACTTAGCAACAAATATTTTTGCATAATATAATATTTAATTTTCCTCCAATATTTATGCATTCTTAAAGTTCTTAGCTTGAATATTTTATGATTGTATTTAATCCAGATCCATTTTGTGAAACATATTTCAATTTAAAATCTTTGAATTATATTAAAACTCTCAAAATTCTTAACACTTTTTTTATTAATCTAATATTAATTTAAAAACATAGCATAAATTAATATATTTAAAAATGTTCAATTCCTTCAGTGATAATAAATTTGATTAATTAAGATTATTATCAGATTTCACTAATGTGATCTGTGATATGTTTTTTTATTTTGTGCTTCTTAAGAACAACTTTAACAGCTATAAAACAAATTAATTAAATTTGTAATTTTAAAATTCTCTTTATTTCCTTGTAAATTTTGTTATTTTATTTTGTATCAATATTTTAAATGGAAGTAATTAGAAAAACTAGTGTGTAACAATAAAGTGCTTATATATATATATATATATAATTTTAATTTACATTGCTTATAATGGTTTTAAATACATTACTGTCAAAAGTGTGTTCATTTGGATGAAGTTTAAATAAGTTTACTTTCTAATAATTTGCTTAATTATATGCATGTAAGAAAAATTGCTATTTTGTATTAGGGTAATTACATTTAATTTGTAATGAACCTAAAAAAAAATTTTCCTTTATTTTGAAAAAAAACTGAAATTGATCCTTTTATTTTATTTTCTAGATGTCAAAAAGCAAAGGTAATGTTATTGATCCAGAAAAGTTAATTGAGACTTACAGTTCTGAAGGTTTTCGATATTTTATGTTGAGAACATCTGTCCCACATTCAGATACAAGTATGTAAATTTGTTTTTAATAAATGAAATAGTTTTGTGACAGAAATTAATTTTAATGGGTCAAATTTACTTTTCATCATTATTCTATGTTTGCATTTCTATAATTTTCCTTAATGTCCTTAAATAGTTATTGAGAATTTCTTATCAGATTTTACAATTCTTTGGACAATAGACATAACAGAAACATTATATAAATTAATATTTTTTATATTGTAACCTAATAAATTGAGGCACAAATTCAAAAGATTTTATTTTTTAAAATATAAAAAAAATTAAAAAGAAATATTTTATGAATAATATAATTGCTTCATCACTTGTTATTTGTACTTAAGGTATGCAGTTTTGAAGCAAACAAACTTTCTTTTTAATCTACTTTAAAAGCAATTTTGAAAAAGTATTTATGATTGTTTCAAATTTGATCTATAGATTTTCATTTTTAATTTTCAAAAAAGTTTTGCTTTAAATTTTTAATTTAAAAGAAATTTAAATTAAAAAATATATAAATTATTGAATTTTTTTTAAAAAAAATATTTATTTCTAAATTTAGTTTTAAAAATTGATAGTTTTACTGAAATTTTAGGGAATTTAATTGAGTTATCCATCTTAGAGAAAATTTTGAAATGTTGTTAGAATGCTAAGTGATAACATTTATTCCACTTAAATTATATTTTTGAGTGCTTGGAAAAAAGTAAGAATTTTATTAATGATTTGATACGTAAAATGACAACAATAATTCTAATTTAAGTTATTTTGAATGAATAAATATGAGAGGGATATATATTCGTACCAGCTTGTCTTGTAGAATTTATAATCTGTAATTACTTCTGTTATTCATAGAAAATTACTTTGAAATATAAATAAATAATCACAAATATTTTAAATCTTTAGTTTATACATAATTACAAAATTCTGGTGTTGTATGTTTTTATACATACTGTAAATTATGATATAAATTTGTCTCAAATAAATTGCTATATTGAATTAAAAATAAAAAAATCATTTTATATTTATTAACAGGAAATGTTTATTTGCGAAGTTTTAAAGAACTGTTTACAAAGAATAATATAAAATACCATTCTAAATGAAATGGAATTTTAAAAAGAGCACTTGTGATAATCAAACTTATATCTCATTCCTCCATAGTATATCCCTTAATTATGATTTCATTAAGTACCATTTGGTTTTACTTTATATATTTCATTAAGAACTTGTTTTAGGAAACAAAATCTTATAATGATATTAAAAGCTAAAAAAAAAAAAAAAAAAAAAAAAACATAATAATTTTTTGTTGACTAATTTTGATTTCATTATTCCTTTCTGCAAGCAATAGCATTTAAAACATCATAAAAAATAAGTAAGCAAATAAAGAGTTCAGTAAAATCCAATTGCACAATAATAATTTCTTAAACAGCATAGCATTTTTTTCCTCCCTAAATTTAAGAAAAAACAGTAAGCTTTCTTTTGTGAAAAGATGTTAAGAAATTCTTTTTTTTTTTTTTTTCCTAAGAAATCTTTTATTCTTCTAATAGATTCATTTCTGCTACATTTTAATATTGCAATAATTAATTTTTTAAGAATTATGTTATTATAATTAATTTTTTTATTAATAAATGACTTTTGTCCTACATATATTTATTGATTACTAACTGCTGTCTGCTCATACTTATTTTTTTATGAGACATAAAAAAATTATAATTTATTTATTTTTTTATTATTGCTAATTTATTATGTCAAGGCTCATATTGCTCTAAATTATGGTTTTATTTCTCATAAAAATTAAATACATAATACTTCTTAACTGTCTTCAGTAAGTATGCAAAAGGGCAATTTCTTACAAATAATAGAAATTATATCAATTAATAAATATGATGCTCCTTTTTTAAATTATAAATTTTAAAATTATCAAAAAAAATCATATAATCTTACAAAATGTTTAATGTTTATACTCAAAATATAAACTTCATCAATCTGTTTTTAAGTTCTGAAAATATGATTTTCTTAAATGAAACTTGAAAAAGTTTAAAAGGTATATCAGTTGCTTTCAAAGCTTTGCTCTGTTATTTTAATGAATTTGCTTGCTTGTTAAAGTAATCTGCATACAATAGAAATTTTGGTGTCATTAATGAATCTTTGTGCAAATATTTTAAATATGTTTACAAATTATTTTATCAAAATTTCTTATGTTTATACTTTCTTTGTTGAATAACTATCATTAATTTGTATTAAATGGTATGTAATAACTTTTTGTTTTTCGTTATTATGTCAAATTAGTAAAAGAGTTGTTTCATTTTTAGATTATAGTGAAGTGAAAATACATAGAATGGTAAATGCAGAGTTAGCAGATAATTTAGGTAATTTACTAAGCCGTAGTTGTGCAACTGCAGTTAATCCTAAGCAAGAATTTCCGAAATTTTTTCATGAATCTCTGGATGACATTTCAGAATCAAATCCTACCAAATTAATTAAAAATGCATCTGCTTTACCTGGTTTGTATACTTCTCCTTCTTAAATATACTTACAATTATTCATAAAATATTACCTAATGTAATTAATTGCTCCATAATGTTCAAATTGATATTTATTTTAGCACTATGATTGATTTCCTGTGCATATAAATCAGTTTTCTAAAAATTAATGGTTTTTTTTAATAAGAAAAGACTAAATTATACGAATTTTATTTAAATACTTTTTTTAAAAAATTCAACATTATTTTTAAAAAATATAGACCTAATTTCAGTTACAAAATATGTGTTCATAAAAGAAAACTTTTTACTTTTATATTATTCAAATTGAATTGCCATTGTTACTGCCCTTGTAAACAAAAAACAGTTGAAGCACATGAAATTAAAATACTTTAACAATCTCATTAGTATTATTTTGATCTAGAAATATACAAATTTGTATTTTAAGAACTATATTGGTGAAATTTGATCATAAATTTCCCTGAAAAAGTCCTTTTTTAGTTAGAAAATTTGTGTAAATTATTTAAAACTCTCATATATCTTTATTTTATTTAATAATTAATATAATCCATTCTTGTATTGTCATTTCTTAAATTAAAATATTATTTATATAATATTTTAATTTCAGAAATGAATATTTTAATTTAATAATGATATAATTGTAAGCATGCATATTCAATTTAAAATTATAATGCATGGTGTTTATTTCAT
Organism: Latrodectus elegans; assembly: GCA_030067965.1. Taxonomy (NCBI): domain Eukaryota; kingdom Metazoa; phylum Arthropoda; class Arachnida; order Araneae; family Theridiidae; genus Latrodectus; species Latrodectus elegans. The sequence continues at coordinate 76,329,858 of CM057816.1, read as the reverse complement.
TTATGATTATGTATGTATATTAAATTTTTCTTAAAATGTATTTCTGCTATTTTATCCAGAATGATTAATTTTAGGGGATATTTGTGTTTTTAACAATTATTGAGTTTTTAAAGAACTTAATTATGTTTCTTAATAAAAAATTTATTTTTTGAAATTTTCCTATTCACCTCTGTGTTTTTTAAGCAAATTTTAAAATACTATCTTGATATAAATCCTAATAAGTTTCATAAATTCTTTTTTATCTTAAATTCATGTAAACATATTGCATATCTACATTATACTTTCTTCTAGACAAAGTTCAAGAATATTTCTTGGAAGGAAATTTTTACAAAGGTGTGGACAACATTATGGAATGCTTGAGAGAAACAAATGCATTTATGCAATATAATAAACCCTGGGAATTAGCAAAAAGTAATGATTTAAAAAGCAAGAAACAACTTTCAACAGTTTTACACATTGTTTTAGAAGTATTGCGAATTAATGGACTTTTGCTGCAACCTGTGATACCTGCTCTGTCAAATAAACTATTAGATAAATTACAAGTTCCTCAAAACGAAAGGACATGGCAAAATATACAGTGTTTTCCATCTTATAATAATTTGCCAAATTCATTAGAGAAACATCCTCTTGGACAAGTTAAACTTCCTTTATATGGAAGAAAAGTTGCTCCACATCAACTTTCTAAAGATAATTAATACTGAGCCTATAGTTACAATTAGATTTTTGATGAAATTTAATTTATTTATAAAATTTTCTTTCTTTTAGTATATTTTTTTTAGAATCACAGAAGTAAAGCTTATTATTTAGTTAATAACATTTCATGGTATTTAGTTATTTTTGTAATGGTAAATATATATATGTGTGTACCTGGATGGTAAAGGACATCGCACAGATAAAATTTTTCAAGAAGATACAATCTTTGTTTAAAGATATTTTTTCTTATATTGAAGACAGCATGTGAGATAATACCTTTTCCATTCTTTGTCTTAGTTACTATTAGAAGGAGCTATTTTATACATTTGAATAAAATGTACAAAATTAAATAAGATGGTATTACATCCAGATTTTAAGAAGTGCACATAGAGCCCTTTATCTTCCAAGTACAGGTACATAAATTATTGTTAATGTACTTGTTTGTGCCTAAAAAACTGTTTGTTGATTTATAAAGTTTGTGAAAATGAGATAATAAACCCTCTGAGTTTAAATTTTCATTACTGGACATTATAATTTTGCAGAATATAATATATATATATATATATTTAAAAATATTATTATTATGCTTCATTTATACATTACATGCATTACTATTCAATTTTAAATATTTGCGTAAAAATTTTAATGATAAGAATGTAATTATTTTGCAAGTAGTACAGAAACAATGAATTTTCAAATTATAATTTTAAATATAATTTTAAAAATTGTTGTTAAACATGCTCTTTATCACATGGAATTTTTTTATGAATCTGATTTTTTAACTACCATTCTAACAGCTGATTTAGCACGGTCATCTTCAATTGAATGGTTCTTGCATTCAATTACCTTTTCAATCTCAGACGTTTGTTGTTATTTAAAGTTTTCTAAACTATGGGTACTAGTGATAATAACTGTCTTGTGCAAATGTGATTATTTAGCAGCAAACATCTGTTTTTTTACTTTCTTATAAACTAAGGTTTATTTATGACTTGTACTTGATCATTAGTTTCCAATAGATTAGAGTAATAATGCAATTATTGTTGCTGAAGTTAATTATTATTTGTTATTTAACAGTTTATGTGCATCAAATTATGAACATAAATCAATAAAAAAATTTTATATAAATTCTGTAACTTTATTTTAATTTTCTTGAAAATGCATTGGAAGTCACTTATAACAGATCAACATTAGTTTGAATTTCTGTTATTTTACTAGAACTTTTGTAAAACAATGTTGTTTGAAAGGAAAATAATTAAAAAATTATAAAATAAACATAAGACGGTGAATTCACATACACACAATGGCTAAAAAAAACTCCTGTTAAAATTATTAATCTAGTCTTTTGACTAAAAGATTGTTTCAGATTAAGAAAAAGTATAAATTTGCCCTATTAAAGATTCTTTTATGTAGTTTCAATATAAAAATGAATTTCTTATCTGTTATAAAACTTTACTTTTAGAAAAAAAGGAACTATAATTTTAAATATTAATATCAATTACCAACACTTCAGTAATACAATCAAAAATGTATTTTATATTTAATAATATATTTTGTGACAATTTTTAAAAACAAAATCATTACATTCTTAATTTTCTATTATTGGATGACTACTGTTTTAATCATCTGTCTACACACAAAATTTTCTAGTAATTTATATTTTAACATAATTGGACAAGAATTTTTATTTGGGAATTGTTGATCCTCAAACACCCTTTTAAAGTAAAAATAAAACTGTAGCGCCCCATATCTTCAGCACCACCCATGACGTCATCACCAAGGAAGGCAGTCCCTCTCCAGCAACCGTAGGAATGAGACGTATATCCATATGACTCTCATGTTTACCCTATTCCCTTTAACTTTATGTGTTTAGATGTAATTTTGTTTTATTTGTAGTATATGTATCTGTGTTGTGCTCAAATTGTACCCTTAATTGTAATAAATTATTTTGAGCTATTTAAGGAACTTATTTCTTTGTTCCTATTAAACCAGATAAGTGCTACAATATAAAATAATGGCGCCCAACGAGAGGCCCGAGTTAGAGTTTCTTTTCGCTGTTAAAAATTCTACCCAGAATTAAATCTTGTTGTTGGAGGAACTCAAAATTTTACAGGTTACCTCCTGATGTGTTGTGTGTTATGGATTAATGCAAAATATAATCTCATCCGAGATTGGAGTGTCTTTTGTTGTTCAACTGGAGTGGAGTGTCTCCTTCATTTGGATTATCCAGTTTTGATTTGCGAATTCGAGATAAGTTTTTGTTACTGTTTTATATTTCTAATATTTCCTAATTAATTGTGAAGAATTACAATTAAGGAAGTAATTAATGAGTGTTAATGTTTAAGCAGTTATGAATATAAAACTGTATAAAAAGTTTCTTTATAAGTTGTTGTGTTTCGATAAAAGTGTTATTTTATGTTCTTGAATTTAGAACAGTATTAATACTTATGCAGTATAGTTATTTGTTTGATTTGGTAGATATGTTTCATATCTTATTAAATGCTTAAAATTTAGTAGAATATTGAATTAAAAAAGAAACATTTATTTTATTATTATATTTGAAGTATTATAGTATGTGTGCGTGAATTATATTTTAAGAAAATTATGAACAATAAGTAAAATATTTGTTACTTTTGAATATTATATATTTCTTATATATTATATTTCTTAATTCTGAATATTTGAAGATAACAATCTTTACGGTGAGATAGTGTTTTAAAATTGAGTAGCTAACAGAATTTAAATGTCTGATGACTGTGTTTTTCATGTGATGATACTTTTGTTTTGATTTTAAAACACGAAACAAGGCGCCGCAAACGACCGTTGTTATTGTTTTCATAAATGCCTCTCTGTCTAGCCGCTCAATATCTACGAATGCTATGAGAGTTCAGTATATATTAATGCTTATTTTTATTTTATTTTTTCCTCATTCACTTTCTGTTTGGAATTTTTGTGTTTTAATCTTTTAGTAAGTGGTTTCATTGAATAAAGAATGAAAATATATTGTTTTTCATGTATATTTAAGGTTATATATTAAGATAACAAAATAATATATTATTAATATTTTGGTAAAAGGAATCAGAATTGATATTTTAGGAAATTGAGGAAATTTAAAGAAATAAAAATTTAATAGAAAATTTTGTTATTTATATATAAAATATTCTTTGAATGCATATGATTAAGTTATCTTTATTAATATATTTTGATTTATTGAATGTTGGAATTGAAGTATTGATAAAATATAATTTATAAACAAAGGTACATTAAGTGATTATTGGTAATTGTAAAACGATAGTATAGAGTTTTAAATGAAAGAAAATAAAAAAGTTTCATGATAGAATTTTGAAATGTTTTGTTTCGGTTTTGTTTGAATTGAAATATAAAATAAGAGCGAATCTTTATAAATTTAGTAAGATTAATATAATAAAATTGATTTGATTATTTTATAATGGTGAATATTATATGATTATTTCGGGTTTATTTGATTTGATTATTTTATTATGGTGAATATCATATGAATATTTCAGGTTTATTTACAATAATTAAAGAGTTCATTTTATTTGCAATTAATGTTTGAATAAATAGTAATAAGTTACATTTCATATATATTTAGAGTTATAAAAGATTTATATTTTAACATAATCTGGTACTTAAGACTGATGTTGTTTAACTAAAATAAAAACACTTGCAAAAATGTCATTCCTTGGAAAAGGGAAAAAGGAGGATCTGAGAAACCTCGCTACAGAAATGGGGCTAGGGGTAGCAGATGATCTGAAAGTAATTCAACTGAAAGATATCATAACCAAATCAAAAGATTATGATGAAGAGTTGGTGAAAAATATGCTAACTAATATAATAGAGGAACGGCTTGAAAAAGAAAAACAAGCTGAATGCGAAAGAATTGCCAAAGAAAAAGAACTATGCATTGAAAAAGAGAGAGCGTATGAATTGCAACGCTTAAAACTTCAAGTGGAAGCTCAGAAGGTACTTTCCTCCACAGATCCATCCAGTGAAACAGAGAAAACAAACTGGGATCTGAATCGAATTCTCCCAAAATTTAATCCCAATAAAGATGAAATCGGACTTTATCTGACAGTATTTGAACGTCAATTAAAATTAGTGAATATACCTGAGATGAATTGGATGCCGTACTTGATAGGCTCATTGCCAGCCGAAATAAATCAATTAATTGCTAGAGAAAATGAAGAGGACGTTAAAGACTACTCAAAGGCGAAAGAGATGCTCTTGAAGCGTTTTAGACTTACTTCAGATAAGTTTCGGCAGATGTTCTCGCAACATAGAAAAAGTGCAGAAGTAACATGGAAAGACTTCTATTTTGAAATTAAATCGTATTTCGAAGGATGGGTAAAAGAATTAAATATCGTCACTTTTGAGAAATTGCAAGACTTAATTATAGCTGACCAGTTAAAGAAAAGAACACCTCCAGAGGTTAGAGAACATTTTGTTGATCAATGGTCAGAGCTGAATGATCCTTTAGAACTTGCAGAAAAGCTTGACAGTTATGAAAATGTAAGACTGGGAATGAAGAAAATTCACCTATCTTTGCTAAGAAGCCAAACTTCAAAGACTATGTTAAATCTGCTTCAGAGAGAAAATATAAGCTTCCTATTTCTAGGGAAAATGACAAAATTAAATATTCCAATTATGAAAGTCCAAAATTTACTAAAGACAAGCCAGAAAGAAGAGTTTCTGTTCATTGCTATGGATGTGGTAATCCTGGTTTTATTCAGTCTAAGTGTCCAAAGTGCAACAAATTAAAAGAAGAGGCTAAAACAATTGTTAATGGTGTAAAGTTGTATACCGCACAATCTTCAGATTCATTGTCCAGCTCAATTTTTAACTGTTTGTGGTGAAAAAGCAGCTTTTTGTGCCGACACCGGTGCATCAAATTCCATTGCGGGAGAGAAATTTTATAGTTTATTGAAAAAGAAAGGTTTCAAATTTCAAAAGAAGAATATTACAATGGTACTTGCTGATGGAAAAGAAAGAAATGTCCCAGCTTTGTCAACAGTCGTAAATCTTAATGTAGAGGGAAAGAAAGTTCGTATGAAATTTATTGCATTACCAAACGCTAGAGGCAATAGAACATTGCTTGGCACTGACTTTCTTTCCAGGCTGCTGGAATTGTGCTTAACATCCAGAATGGCACTTGGCATTTTAGTGAATATCCACACAGACATTACCCATTTTATCGTGAACCATCCGAAACCGTAAGTACTGCAAAAGTAATAATGTCGCAGAAATTAACTTCTCCTGATATGCCTGCTGAAATTTCAGAAACCTCTAATTCCGTGAAATTGAGGAATGATGAAGGAAAACATTTGACAAGAGAACAACGAAACAAATTAAATTCATTGCTGGAAGAATTTGAAAATAACTTCAAGCCAGGGGAGAGCCTACTCCTTTTATTGAACATAGAATACAGACTGAAATAGCCTACCTGTTGCTGAACCACCATATAGAATGACGCCTGCAAAGAAAGAGTTGTTGAAGAAAGAGCTAGATTCCTTACTAACAGAAGGAATAATTGAGGAATGTGAGTCTCCTTATGCAAGTCCTGTGGTATTAGTACCTAAACCAAACGGTACCATTAGATTGTGTGTTGATTACCGCAAGTTAAACTCAACGACTATTCCGGATAACTATCCACTACCTAGAATGGATGATTTATTGACTGAGGCCAAGTCGACGAAATACATGTCTACGATAGATTTAAGATCTGGTTATCATCAGGTCAAAGTTCATGAATCAGACCAAGAGAAGACAGCCTTCATCTGTCCATTTGGAACTTTTAAATTTTTACGTATGCCTTTTGGGTTGCGCAACGCACCCGCAACTTTTCAACGTCTCATTGATAAATTTAGATCTGGTCTCAAAGATGTTTTTGCATTGTCATACCTTGATGATATCATTATCTTATCAGAAACTTTTGATGAACATTTATCAGATTTACGAAAAGTGTTTGAAAGACTTTCTATATTTAAGCTCAATGCCAATAGAAGCAAGTGCAATTTTTCTTGTGACAGAGTGAAGTATTTAGGTCATTGGATAACTGAAAAAGGTGTAGAAGTAGATGCTGACAAAGTATCCACTATTCAAAAAATTCCAACACCAAAATGTGTTAAAGAAGTTCAGTCCTTCTTACAGACTTGTTCCTGGTTCCGGAGATATGTTCCCATTTTTCTGAAGTTGCTAGACCCCTTAGTGACTTAACTAAAAAGAATAAACAATGGACATGGGGTGATACAGAGCAGAAAGCATTTGAAGAGTTAAAAAGACGGCTGATTTCACCACCTGTGTTGTCTCAGCCAGATGGATCTAAACCATTCCTCATAAGAACTGATGCGAGTAATTACGCTCTAGGAGCAGTCCTTATCCAAGGAGAAAGACCGGAAGAACATGTGATTGAATATGCCAGTCGATTGCTCAGTTGGGCAGAAAGAAATTATTCAACTACCGAAAAAGAAGCACTAGCGGTAGTATGGGCTCTTGAGAAGTTCCGTGGCTATGTGGAAAATCAAGAAATCATTATTGCATCAGATCACCAACCCTTGAAGAGGCTTATGAGTATTAAATCGCCATCCGGACGCTTAGCTCGATGGGCTCTTCAAATCCAGTCATATCATCCGAAAATACTTTACACTCCAGGAAAATCCCCAAATACATATGATGTTGCAGATCCTGCTGCCCCTGATCAAGTACTCGGTACTTACCATACCAGTATGTTGAAGCCTTATCAACAATCCTCTAGAGATAAAGGGCCAGTGTATCCATTGAAAAGTAGAGGAAGACCACGTAGACAACCTCAACCTTAACCTCAATCCTGTCTCCTTGCCGGGACGTCGGCGGAGCCAGAGGGGGAGTCTGTAGCGCCCCATATCTTCAGCACCACCCATGACGTCATCACCAAGGAAGGCAGTCCCTCTCCAGCAACCGTAGGAATGAGACGTATATCCATATGACTCTCATGTTTACCCTATTCCCTTTAACTTTATGTGTTTAGATGTAATTTTGTTTTATTTGTAGTATATGTATCTGTGTTGTGCTCAAATTGTACCCTTAATTGTAATAAATTATTTTGAGCTATTTAAGGAACTTATTTCTTTGTTCCTATTAAACCAGATAAGTGCTACAAAACTATGTTTATTATTTTTATAGTTTTATGAACATTTAAAATTTGATATCTTCAAAATGTATTTTCTATATAGTTAATTTTTATTGTTTAAAAAGCAGTTTTGTTTAATTTTTAAATTTAATCTTACAGTTTTTTAATATAATCAAAATAAAAACTATTACATGGATAAATTCTTAGGAATTGATATTTACTAAATTAAAAATAAAAAGATAAATATTTTATTTAATAGTTTCAGATTAATGATAAATATGGATATTACTAAAGTTTTTTTAATAGGGATCAAAATTAGTTTCTGAGAATGATATTTAAATTTTTCTTGTAAATTTGATTGAAAAATTTATTATCAGGAAATATAATATTTCGAATTAACAATTGCAAAAATACAAATGTTCATTACTAATTCAAAACTTTTGAAAATATCCAAGTAATCTTAGCAACAATTTTTAGGTGAACTCGAAATATATATATTTTTTGGAATTGACTATTAAGTATTTTGCATATTTTTGCAGGAACTTTTATGTGTAACACTCTGTTATATTAATGTATTTTATAATTCAAAATAAAAATTATTACTTTAGTATTATTTAAAGTTATTTTTATTTATTTTTTATATTTTATTAATTTGTAATAAATTAATAAAAAAATTTTAAAATTAAATACTTTATCTTGATAATTTTCAATACATAATACATTGTCATGTGTCACTTTACCATTTTCGATTTGGAGTCAAATTTTTGGAAAGACTTTAAAAAATTTCCCATAAAATTGATTTTAAAAATTTATTAATGGAAAATGCAGAAATACTAATCATGTTTTGTATGATTAGTTTAAAGTGTTGATTCAAATCTTTTAAATAATCCTTTATTTCTTAACACATTCATCTTAGTGAACTCTATATATATTTAAGGAAGATTTTTTTTTTGTGTAACAATTTATAACTTTACACAAATTTTTAAATCTAGTAAAAATTTTCTGTCTTAAATTATTTTTATTGTTTTTTTATTTTTAAATGCAAAATTCAGTTTTAATAATGATTAGTATTTTAATTTTAATCTTGGGTAGTTCTTTTTCCTTCAACTAAATCTTCTTAAAACTTAAAAAAAAATTCATGTTGAAAATAGTAGAAAGGTGACATTTTTGAATTACTTTAAACTTTGTTAATTCCAATTATTTATTTGTCAATCAAGAACTAGCTTTGGATTCTACTAATTTTTTCAATCCATGATAACTTTAAAGAATGTTGGATTAATATCATTGTTATTTACTTCAATTATAGTTGGATTTTTTTCCTCGAAATATATAAAATTAAAAATTTTTAATATATATTCAATTAGATTTTGCATTGATGGCTTCTGAAAATTGTAACTCTTGTATGAAAGAACAATGATTTAGGTTTTGTCTGACTTTATTATGTGTTGTTTAATTTTTAGTCCAGCAATGTTTATAAGAAATTGCTTTAAGTAATGCATTCTCTTAGACATTTGGAAAAAAAATTTAATTGACAGCGTTAATAGATTTTGTGGTAAGGTAGACTGTTCTCAATACATGTATTTTCCAGAACTCACTTAATCACTTTCACCTTCTAAATCAGAATATTAAAAATGGAAGCATTTTACGTCATGGATCTTCAACTTTATGATTTTTGAACTCGTTTGGAGTTTTTGTCTTCATGGTTTGAGCGGAGCATCCACACACATGTAGTTCAAAATAAAATACTGAATTTTAAAAGTTTAGTATCTAAAAGTTTGGAAAACTGCATTTGAAACTTTTCCACATTTAATTTCATATTTTTACTTTAAACAAAGTGTAATACTTTGTTTTATTCTTTGTCCAATGAACAGTTTTCTTGAACAATATATTTACATTGTGACCTGAACTTATTAGTCTGTAGCTGGCAAAAATATTTTAAAATTCAGTTGAACTTCGATCGTTAAAAGGAACTACGAATGATGTTTAGTTAATATTCAGAAACTCAACTTCCTGTTTTCACCGAAGATCTGTAAAAGTTTTCACTCCATACAGTACTAAAGCCATAACAACTGCTGCCAGTCCGCCTAAAAGAATGTACATAACACGTGTGTAACATTGGAATATCCTCTCTTCCTCTGAAGGTGTGAGTGGATTTTCTACTGGCCTCGATGGTCCGCTGAAGGAATGTGATCGTGACCTGGAGGGCACAGTCAGACAGAGTGGACTGCCAGGATAAAGCGACTGAGATCTTGGCCTGTTGATTCCCAATGAGTCTCTGTGGCCGCAGACCCCCAGTGTTTGCAAACGCAGAGCTGAGGCTGGCGACAGTCCATTCTGTAGTTGAATTTTTTCTCTGGTTGCTGAAGAGCGTCTGTGATACAGACGCATGGCCATTCTTGTTCTTATTCCATGCGTTCTGGTCCTTAAAAATAAAAATAAAAATATTTTACAATGTGCTTTAGTTAATGCAAAAATATTTCGCACAAATTAAAACATTAAAAAGTAAATAATTGGCAAATTAAAAAAAAACGCGAAAATATAAAGTTTTACATCCAGTGAAAATATTCATAACTAGAATAGTGAAGGCTAGATTTCTTGGTACGCTATACAAAACCATCATAAGACCTGTTATCACTTATGGATGCGAAACTTGGACTATAACAAAGACTCGGTCAAATCAAATTGTAATATTTGAACGAAAAGTCATGAAAGAATTTTGATACTGTAAATGAGAATGGTGTTTGGAGGCACAAATACAATTTCGAGCTCTACAGCCTTTTAAAGGAAGCTGACATTGTCAATTATATTAAAATATGTCGCTTGATATTTGCGGGCCATATCTGTCGAAAGGACCTCTCATCTTTGACTTCAAGAATCTTTAATTATAGTCCCATTAAAACAGATCTAGGGGTCGGTCCAAACTTAGATGATTGTGTAGAGGAAGACTTTAAAGTGCAGAAAGTGAAAAATTGGAGAACTGTCGCCTCCCAGAGAACACAATAGATTTTTCTGAGGAAATTGGCCCACCCCGGGCTGTCGTGCTGAAGATTTCTTGCAATTTTATTCGAATGTCTCTAAAAAAGTAAAATCCCCGTTGAAAATTGATTTGAAGTAAGTTTTATAAAATTATAAGTTTTACGATTTATTTATTGTTGATGTAAAGAACTAACATCTTACGAATTTTATCAAAATTTGAACAATTTTCTACCTAGAATTAAAAATTTGAGTGTGTTTTTTTTTTTTTTTTTTGTATTTTGAGTAGTGACTACTGGCCCCGGATAGTCTTAAAAATCTCCCTTTATAGTAACATTTAATGAATTGTCTCTTTAAGTAAATTGAGATAATTTCCATATTCAAACCATTTTGTAACCATTTTGTAATTATTTTTTTGATTAATAACTAAGTATAGTAACGTAATCATTTCATAAATAATTTTTTCCTTTTGAGTTTCTCGCATGAGTGTTTGTAGTTTTCCCAAATTCATTTTATACCATTGGTCTCGGTCAAATCTAATTAATTATTCGTAATTGTAATTAAAAAATTTATTTAATATACATATAGTTTTTTTTAATTCAAAAATATTTTTGAAATTATAGTAACTCGTTTTTACGAACACTCACATTTCTACAAAATAGTAGCTAGTCCCTACTCTGACACCAGACACAATGATAATTTTAATTCTCATTTATAATCTAAAATTTTGCAAAACCTCTTTTTTTGCAAATGTTCGTTTCTTATAAATAGTTTTTTTTTTAATTTTATTATTATTTTTTTATGATATGATGTTTTTTTTTAATTGATTTCTTTTTTATACAAAGCCTGGGAACTTGATTCATTCTTGAACAACGAAGCGACACGTACAAGTATTCCAGACATTGTGGGGACAGTAATCAAAGGCACATGGACAGCTTACATTTAATGGGAAAGAGCTGGCACATGCAGAATTTGACCTCTGTTGCTGGTTTCGTTTCATTTGAAAAACTTAATTTATGAAGTTTCGTTCGTCGAGAGAAAGAGTGATCCGGTTTCGTTGAAGATTTATGGCATTTTAAGAAATGAGAGAGAATATGTTTATTAGTCGAAGAGTGAAAAAAGAAAATTTTAAAAGAAATAGGCAAAAAATTTTAAATAAGGCAAATTTACAAAAAAAAATCCTTGCCTATTTAACTTAACCATAAATGGAATGTTTTGTCTTGCCTTTTTCATTTTCTTCTGTCCTATTTTCAACATGTCAATGGCTTCAATCAATGGAATACGGCTTTTGAAATTGATGCTTTGGCCTTTATATACGAAATCGTTTAATTAACTAATGAAATTCAAAAAACATTTTCAGATATTGTATGGTGAATTTCGTCTTGTTTGCAACAACTCGAGGAATTCGATTTGAAGGTAGGCAATAAATTCGTTGATAAGTCGGATTGATGGTGCCGTCTGAGTACAATGTGACGTAGATAAAACGTTATGGACATTTTAAACTAAAGGAGAATTGTAATAAAGTGATGTAGTCATAATTTCAACTGGAACGAAAGAAACAACCACTTTATGATTAAAAAAAAAATAGAACGTTAACGAATCTTTCTACGATTTTACAAACCGAGAAAAAAATTCAGCAAATAGGTACTACGAAGAAAAGTTCCTGTGTATGGTGAGGTCATTAAAGAATGCAACTGCTATTCTGATAAGCTGAACATATAAATATTTCAAAACATCAGACCCTTGCGTTCAGAAATTTGAATTTAAGACAGTAAGAAGTGTCTTTCGTTTAACAATTTCACGAAGAAGTATGACTTTGTTCTTAACTCCTCCGATAGACGACACCACCAGAAGATCCACTCCTTCTATTTTGACATTGATATGAAGGGGGAGGAAATTTTCTCCAGACCATGGTAACTGCTCAATGATCGATCTCAGGACTTTCGATTCTACAGATTTAACAAACAAATATATCGCATGTACTCGGTGAGTCTTAAGCGGCATTGGTAATCGAACCCCACCCTTCCGGACGGAAGGCAGATGCACTAAGCTACAACGTCCCCACAAATTTGTAAAAATGATATAATATACTATATAATATTTAAGCATATAAAAACTTGCAAATTTCAACTTATACGCAGAAATATTTGGTTTTTATTTATTAGTTGTACAACATTAAAAATCGGTTGTCATTCATTATTTATTAACCACGGCTGTGAATGTAGTGATTAATTCTCAGTCGAATTTATCCTTGTGAGCAAAGAATGACTGTAGAGTGATAAATCTCAAATAAACCAATTTCTTCCTAATAGTGATTTAAATTATATATTTAATTCTTATACAGTTTTCTTAAATTCAAAAATATTCTTGTAAATATATTTACTCAAATTACACATTTGAGAGAGCGAAGTGTAAATTCATTTATTAATATTGTTGATGATTCTCGATAATAATTATGTTGTCAACTTATCAAGTCTGCAGATGAGTCAGGAATAAATATTCGCACGTCAAACCTAAGCGGAAGTGGAAGAGAGCTGTCATGTATTCATTAATGAATCGTAACTCTTTGACTACTATTCTTATTAGAATCGGAGAATTGTGCTAATGAGTCCTTTATGACGATCGCTGTTTTTTCATGCTTATTAACTCTTTTACGTCAGTGGAAAAATAAATTAATTTTTACCATGGTCATGATAAGAGAGATTTGTGAGATTTCATTGGAAGTAAAAATTATATTTTTATGATGTCAATTATTTAATTTCTACAATAACATTTAATAATTAAAAATTTGGAAAAGACAATTAACAAATTCAGCTGAAAAACGAAAAAATTCACTGTTTATAATTTTTAGAATAAAAACAATTTCTGTTTAACATTTCGCCAAAAATATCGTTTGTTCTAGAATTTTTATTTGAGACGAATAACATCATTAGTGTGAACATTTCTCATGCGTTACACAAGACAACAACAACATGGGAAAATAAACACATTTTGAAATGTTATTTCTGACAAATATTATTGGTTTTATATATGATAATTTAATTTTTTTTTTTTTAAAAGGGAATACAGTATTTTCCAAACGGAATTTAATGTAAACTTTTACAAATTTCTTTCTGAAAGTTCGCTGTGAATGAAGAAAAACTTGTAAAAATTCAAATCAGATATGGTTAGATTAATTCTTATCACATAATATAATCCTGTAAATGATAACCTATTTATTATAAAAAAAACGTTAATCTGAGCAGATCTCATTTATTATTCTATATAATTAAATTACTGTGAATTTTGTTTGCGGTTGAACTGAGAATGGTTGCAGGAAATGAAGTGAAAATTATATATCAGGATGTACTTTCTCCAGAAACATCTAGATCACATAAGGCTTGTGGATTCACCCAAGCCCTATGTGATATAGATACCTGCATTTTATGTAGGGAACATGCTGACATGGATGGCGAACATCTTTGGAAATGTTCTGCCCTCCAGGAAGCCCCGCTCTTCTTCACATTTCAAGACGCTTTCCACTTCTGGAGATACTTCTTTTCTTGATTGGACTGCAATACTTATTATGCTCGAAAAAGGCCAACATAAGGACTTAATTTAAAAAAAAAAAAAAACTTTATCAAGATGTCGGTTTCTTGTTAACATAAAATAAATGCTATTTCATTTGAATATTTTGATTATAGCATTTGTAATTGTTTAAAAAACGATACTAGTAGTAATTTAAATTTTCTGTAAACTTGTTCATACCGCAGCGAAATCAATTTAAATTATATAAAATTTCGTTCCGGAATATTTCTCCATCCAAGAAAGAAGAGTATGTTTTTTTTTTTTCCCCTCCTTTTAAAACTTGCCTGTGTATTCGCTGAAACGAAAGAAAAAATAGTTACGTAATCGGATTATTATTATTTATTTATTTTATTTATTTATTTATTTATTTATTTTTTTTTTTGTAAAAAAATGCTGATATTTTTTAGTCTTTCTTCCGATTTTTGAAAATGTATTATTTTTGCCTATTTCTGCTTTTACATTTACATTTCTCCGAATACACTACCAAAATGCATATGAAAGAATCCCGAACACAATATGTAATAATTTCGCAACTAATTAGGTTTAAAATTCCTTATTTGATTTGTTTTCAGTTTATCTATACTTGCGACCTTATTCGTAATGAAAAAAAAAAAAAGATAACTAATTAAAAACATAGTACTAACGTTTAACGCCTTAGCCAGCTCTCAAGGGGTTGAATATTAATTTTCCTCCTCAAGTTCTCGTAGGCACGCCTCATTAACATAAGTAGGCATGGAAAAACGCCATTCTTCTTGAATGTCTTAGTCCTTGCTATTGAACTTTCGATACCAAACCCTTTCACAGTGTCATAATGCAATAAAAATATCAAAAGTTATATGATTTGGTGACATTCTGTAGTTGACTTTTTGACTGGAAGGGATTCCATTTCAGAAATCTTGTACTTAAATATAACACTACGTTTTTACAGAGCTCATAATACAAATGTTCTAAGTCTCCTTCTTTCAAATACCAAAAATCATTTGACAAAAATATAAACGAACACACCAACATAAACTATTTGTGCAGACGATATTAGCCGTGGCTGAAAACTTGTTACAAATAGAAATTTAACTTTTCGTTTACTTGAATAGAAAGAAGCAATTTCAGAAAGACAGGTTTATTATAAAATAAATAAAAACGTAAATGGTTTCTTTGTGTGTTCAAAAATATCACTAAACTTTAAAATCTTTCATTTACATTAGAAATCATAATGGTAAATTACTGCACTTTAAAGCATTTCAGAAAAATATAAGCTTATCTGAATACGTCAGTAACCCCTTAAACTAAGCTTTGCTTTAAAATGGTAATTTTCTTTAATTCTAAAAGTATTTCAAGTTACAATTATTTTATAATACAGTTTGCTTTTTTTTTTATTTTTTCGTAATTATTAAAATAAGTGTAAAAAAAATTTTTTTTTCTATATTTAGATTTACTACTGTAAATCAAAAGTTTAGAATAATTTAACCGTATTATTCATTAAAAATAATGATTTTTTCTCTCATTCTAGTTTATTACATTTATTATATATAAAATGGATGATCGAATGTTTAATAATATTAAAGAATTTAATTATTTCTTAAGTAAAATAACTTTAGTATAATTTTTTAATATATAATAATTAATAATAATATAATAATAATAATATAATAAATAAATAAATATATGAATATACATACACATATATAATGTAATAAAAACAATGCCGACCACCCTTTCTAGTGGTCAGAGTGCCTGACTGCGGATAGGGAGGTCCTGGGTTCGAATCACGGTTCGGGCATGGATGTACTTTCTCTCTCTATCTATCCTGCCTTTGTCCTTTCTGTGTATGAATAAGGTGTGAATGGTAGCCTATCTTATAAACAGGTCCCTATGGCATATGTGTAATGAAGCAGTCGGACTCCACACCAAATATGGTTCAGTATAAAAAAGTGGAGCAGCGCACCCCACATTGTCAGCCTAGCTGGCACAAGACAAAAAAATAAATAAATAAAAATAAAAACATTCAGTAATAAAGTAATACTACCTTAAATTATTTTCAAAATTTAATCTAAACTTATTTGATACTGGAACAATCACACAAGTATATCACTTTTTCTCTTAAATATACAAATGCGCATTATTTTTCAAGTGACTTTATAATTATTTACGTAACTTAAATTAATAGATATTATAATTTTTGCGTTAATTCTTACACTATTTTATTTATTATTTGTTTTTTGTCTTTAAATATTGTCGAACTTTATAACCATAATTCAAGCGTCAAATACTACAAAAAACCTTATATTTTCATATTCGAACATTCCACAATAAAACTGTTCTACTGTTTAGTAAATAGTTTCCCCCCGCTACAGTTCTGAAATTTTCCTTTCCAGAATATTTGTTATGACTTTTTGCTTGCATCAAGAATACATTTACGTGTTCTTTTTCTGTTTATTTTAGACTTAATAAGACACCAAACGGCCGCCACACACGAAAATATTCAAAGGTTATTTATTCATTTTTACCATGTGAGGTCACGTGACAAGTCCAGAAACGGGAGCCAACGACAACAGCGAGAAATAAATCGTGGACCAATAAAAATGCAGACATTTTGCAGCCTTATTATCGCAAATCGGAATTCTAGGTGTTCGTAAAAGTCGTGAACGTTATTACCATTGCAAATCATGTTGCGACGAAGTCTTACGCATGAAGATAAAATTTAAACAGCAGCAGATGTTTATTTACAATTGCAGATGCCCAAATCCGATGCAGTTAATGGAAACTTTGAACATTTGGTATTTCGTACATTTGCTATTGCAAAATTCATAACATACTGAACAATGTAAAAATGGCATTTCGTCGTGCCTCTTGGTGCGAGAATATTTCTAACGTGAAATCTGACGGAAAATATTCGAGAAAAGAAAAATTTTATTCCATGCGTTGAGCATAGATGGATATATTTAATTGACGAAGACCTTGAAGCGATTCAAAACAAGGTTATGGTGTTATAGTTAATGCTGTGACATTCAATTATTTGCACGCTGTGACAGCCAAAATATCACCATTGTTTTCACTGACTTAGTTTCTCCAACACCAATTACGTCAATCTGAAATACGCAAGAAATATTTTAATGCAAATATGCTAAACATATAAGGATTTTTAAAATACGTGCGTTTGCCTTTAAAATTTTATGACGCCTAATGCATATGAAAAAAACAGTTCTTAATAAAAAAAAAATTTTTTTTCTCCAATGGTCGCAATACATCGGGATGTATTGTTCCTTTATACCCAAGGAACCGGCCAGAAATAGTGACCTCTTTGCCGCTGAGGCGTTGCCCTGGGTGCACCACAGGGGGTGGGCCACTATCGCACCCTCCCACATGCCATAGGGACCCGTTTATAGGGTAGGCACCAATCATACCTCACTCACACACAAAGATAGGATAGAGAGAGAGAAAGTACATCCATGCCTCAATCTGGATTCGAACCCAGGACCTCCCTATCCGTAGTTAGGCACGCTGACCACTAGACAAGTTGGCCGACTCGAAAAAGGAATGTAATTAGATAATAAAATCTGAACACATATAAGCAGCATCAATTTGAAATTATTTATATAAAATTGAATTTTAAAGTATTTTTCATAATACCTTAATGAAAATTTAATTATATATAAGATATTATGAAATATATTTTAAAATTATATATTAATTAAAATAATGTAGAAAATTTAATCATTTTAAAGTTTTATAGTACTTTGTTCTGTGTATATGCATAAAGCTCTAAATCCATTTTATTGTTTGTATTTTATTGGTTTGCTCTGAATGCAATTTCATTTTTTATGAAAATGGAAAACGTATGTGGCGAATCTAAACTTTATTTTATTGTAGAATTTCAATTATAGTCCAATATACCTTTTGCCATCTTTCTAATATAGCATGATTATCCACTCATAGAGTGGATAATCATGCTATATCAAAAATCATGCTTACTATCAAAAAACTGAACCAGATGGAAAAAACGAAATTACTTTCCGAACAATCCAATCAGATATTTAAAGAATAAGTATTATTTATGATGACTTTGATTCCCTAAAACTAATAACGTTTCGAAATTTGCAAGAAATATATTTAAATATAAATATTTTATAAAATTATATTTATATTTAAATATATTTCTTTATTTATATGAACATATATTTGACACATATATCTTAGTATTTAAAGTTTTTATACAAAGGGAAATTCTATATGCAATAAAAAATGTTAGGATATAAATAAAACACGAATACATTATCTTCGTCATAAAGATACTTCATACTATTTATCTAGCATAAAAAAATAAAGCATCAACAGAATAAGTATTTATTATAAGAAGTGAAAAGAGATAATATTGATTCAGTTTTGTGTCCAATTTACAAGTACATTCGTTAATTTTTATGTGAGGTTTTTAATTTAATTATATAAAACTTTATTGTGTGACTTACATAAAGCTATTTTATGGATGTCAGTTTTAATGTATAAGCAGAAAGGAGATAGCAATTCAATTTTAAATATTTTTTTCAGTAAATGAATAAGTTATTTTATTTATAAAGACTAATTAATTGCTGCGAAATGAAATGTTTATATATTTAATTAGAAATATACTTTCCAAGCAAAACATTAATAGATAATTTAAATATGAATAAACAATTCACAAAAGATATTATTTTTAACAACTGAATGATGAGAACTAAAATTATTGATGTAGTTCCTTCTAAGTTTTCATTCAATGAATCATGCACTTGGCATGATGAATATTCTTTTTAAACAATTAGTTAATATAAAGTGACATAAAATTTCCTTGATTTTTCACTTTATTTTTGTACTAAATTCCTCATTTTATATAGACATTTAAAAATAGACTTTTTTTTCATTAACTGAAAGTATATTTACCATCTTTGAAATGTATAAAGATTAGTCATAATTGTTAGTAAAAAGATAAATTATTCTTTGTTATATAATTAAATTCGTTCCTCTCAGAATTTATTTAAATAATAACGATGTCCTTATACCTTTAAAATAAAACTTGTTACTTTTGAATTTGAATTTTGCTTTGGAATAAAATCTTTTTTTTAGAATAATTCCCTCAACTAAGTATATATATAATTTATCTTTCATTTTCCAAATAATACCAAAAAATTATATATTAATAACAATAAATCTTATAGAGAGAGTAATCAAAAATTCTATGTTGATAATTTCTAACAAGTACTTATCCATATTTTTACCCAATTTTTCTATTATCTAATAATGTCTTTAGTTCATCATGATATTAATCGCTTAAATTAATTCCTGTAAGCAGCTGCTCTTCATATTGAAGTGGCATTAATTTCCTCGTTTAGTCATTAACTGTGGAAAATATCAATCCGCAGTAAAATCCACTTGGTTCTTCCTGGGGCGCTAGAGGGCGGTCGTTGCAACTTATATTTTTTATATAGTTTTAGTAGTCACTTTTGTTTTTGCTCGCTGTTGTAGGACAACTATGTCTCTCACTCGGATCGATTTAATCGGCCAAAAGTATTTGTTATTTCTTTCGCGTTATTAAATACTTGTTACACATTTTCAATTGTTATACAATATTCATTTAGAGTATTTACGCAGTGTATTCGCCGGAATCTATTTAGTTTTTTTTTCCCATTAACTGCTGGTGTACTATCATTTGTACCTTTCTTAAGTTTGATTACGATAATATGTACAATATTATGACAACCAAAAAACATAGATATTGGATGTTTCTTTTTTTAATGAAGTGTTCCCGCTCCGGGAAAATAAAGTGGAGTGGGTTGTCACCAAGTTATTTTTATTTAACGACCGAAATTTTCTCATAGCAATAGCAAAATGGACGTTGAACACAAAGTGAAAGTAATATACAAACATGAAAATAGTACATATCAACTATCTATTAAATGATATTAAAAATGTTTATGTCTATATGGTAATGTTCGTACTTTATTAAAATAAGGTGAAAAAAAAATCACGAAATAATTATAATTAGAGTTAAAACTACGGATCAGGGGAAAAATGGCATTAGTGATCCCAACAAAGTGACAAAACTGAAGCTTCGTATGCTTTACAAAAAGACTCTAGCAGAAGTCACTATAAAAGTGAAATCGCGTCAAAGAAAAACATTTATTGGGGTTTACCGTTGCCTAGTGGTAACGATAATATAGTTCTGAGCATAAGGTATCAGGTTCGAACCCAGGCACTTTTGAGCAATGTGAGATGGATGTTCTATTTTCCGCATGTCGGCGTGTTGCTGGGGAGCTTTCCGGTTACGATTCGTGAATGCGGTCCACTATCTATGAAAGTTCTCCTGATACGCCATTACACCGTGGATGTTAAAATGCTTTATATTAGCTTTAAACAGTCCATAACTCAGTGTCAAAATAAAAATAGTTGATCGCCAAGATTTCCGCAACGGATTGTCTTGGATGTCACCAGTTTTTTTCCGTTTATCCTATTACGGAAAAAACTTTTTCCTAATCGAGGTAACAACTTCGAATTCAGCTACTGTTGAACAGAGCAAAATATCTGATGTGATTTCGTTTTCTGTGTGCATATCTATCGGAATGGTAGATAAGAGTTTTCCAATTTTCTTCCCTTGCAAGATGTAAATGGCACTCATTATTAATGAAAAATAATCGCTAAAGGCATTAATATGAGGTGAATGCTAAAAAAAAAAATTATAGCACCCTTATGCTGTTCGGCTGTTAAACATACGGTGTCCAATAAACTAAATGAAACGATGTAAAATGGAAGAATTGATTAAAGATAACAGAATTTATAAGTGTTATAAAAATAATTATTTTTCATATGATAATAAATCACAATGTTACTAAAGTAGGATAACAAACTTTAAAAAAAAAATGTTAGACTGCTCAAATTTCTGATTATCATTTTAAATAAAATATATTTATTTGAAACAGTTGAGGAATTAATAGCCATAAAATGATTTTACAAAAATGTAAGTTGCAAGTTGTGCGAATCTAAAAACGATTTTATAATGAAATACACAGTGTAGTAAAGTTCATAATTTATGCAACTATTTCACAAAGATAAATTTGGAAATTCATTATAATAGTTTTTATTTTGACATTTTTTTGAATAAGCGATTGTTATTAATAAATTCAGAATTTATTATGAAATGCTTTGACAACTGCTTCTATACTTAATTCAATTTTTATGGAACTGCTACAAGAAGACTTGCCTTCTTTGTGTCTGAAATAATACATCAAATAAATGTACCATACATCAAATCCATACTTCATTTGTTATTTTAAAATTCTTTCAAGAAATGATTAAATGAAGATCTCAAAACTGTAAAAATCATTCTACTGTGAATTATATATAAATTTTGAAAAGTTTAACACGAAGAGTTTATTGTATCTTTTGTAAACTATATATAAAGGTTTTTAGTTTGAAACAACTTTAATTATCTTATAAGCAGTTTCATTTAAATAACAACCACACAAATTCAAGCTTCATAATTGTATATTTATACAATCATTCATCGCTTATAGCATAAATAATTTATGTATATGCTCTAAACTTAATATCATGATATAAGTTTATTTTAAATTGCGAGATGTTATAATTAATACATGTTTGATGAAATTGCCAATGTGAGTTAGATTAATAAATTTAAAAGAAAATTTTAAGAAAATTAATTCCTTTTCAATAAGAACAAAAAACATACATATATATTCATCAAATTTAATGTAAAAATTTTACCATCAACATAAATATAAGAATATAAATAGAACATGAATAAACATAAAGATAAGAATAGTCAACATAAATAAAAAGAATAATATAAAATAAATACGTATATAAAAATAAGGACAAAAATATATAAGTAGAAATTTTTAGTTTTTTTTATATAGAATTTTATTTTATAACAAATTGTGGTTTAACAAATTGTATTATTATTATTAGGTTGATAAAACTATTAGACTTATCTTTTTTTCTACAATCAATTTTTGCATAAAAGAATAAATTTCGTCAAAACGTACAGATTAAAGTAGATTTCGAATCGTAGAATCTGAATCGAACACATAAACATTTAAACAGAATACCAAAGCTTTAATCCCTTCGCTACCAGTTTGGTAAAGGGTAATGTAATTTTTTGATTTATTAAAAAAATGTTTTACAAAAAGTATGCTTCTCTAAATCAGAGTAACGTAAGATTAAGAAACCATTCATTTAAATTCAAACGATTAAATGGTCGTTGTAATGTGTACAGCATGATATCTCGGCAATCAACTGCGCGAAGAAGAATTTGTATGGTCAGGAATATCTTCAATTCTAAACAAGTTCTTAGAGCATAAAGTGAATAGTGTGATCTCACATATACTTGCTTTAAAATCCCATCCAAAGTTTCAGGTCGAAAGAAACTATATCTGTTGTCATATTCATTACAGCTGTCAATATATTGCGCGAATCATCTCAAACTTGTCGATGCCAAGAACAAGAATATGCACTGTAGCTTCCAAAGAGAAGTGGGACTTTTTTTTACGAATTCACTTTCATAATTTATTTATTGATTGCATTTCGAAATTGACTTTAGAATTTTTCTTACTTTCGATAGCATTTTCAGTTTTGAAACAAATATTGCACAAAATATCCATTTCATCACTTTTATTAGCATGGCCCCCGAAGGTATGCATTTTTGACGCCACATTTTGCATACAAGTGCATCACTCGTTCCCTTTAAATCCACACAGCAAGTATCAGAAACGAAAATCTTTTCGGTAAGCATGCCTTTATCATGTTAATTTAGTCCAATATCGACTATAATTTAATGCATATTTGTGAAACAAGCTTTTTTGCTTGCATAATCTGAATAGTTTCACCTTTTTCCATTGTTTGGATGCTTCCTATTGCTTTTTCTAGCGGCTTCTCTGTGTTTATGGCCTGTAAAACAGCTTAGGGTAGAAAAGACGTTGTAAACGTTACTTTAGATTTGCAGCGAAAAAGAGCAGTATAGTATCTTGAGATGCGTGTTGAAAGTCGTGTGTTTTGCTATATGATACTCGAAACCAATCTGAGAGATATTTTATACCTTGCTTGTTTTTCATTTGGCTTTCTGTAAAATTCTTATTAAATGTGTGAAATATAAATCGTTTCATACGTTGCCGGCTAGTTTTAGGCATTCTATACAATGCCAGTAACATGTAAATATGAATTATCTGTGGGCAGTTCGGCAAAGCTATAATTTTACATAAGCAAAATATTCCGTCGCTAAACTATTACTGCGATGAAAACAACTTGATTACTGTCCCACATAGTTTTGGATTAAAGTGCCGTGATTCATAATTGATTGGAATCTTTGATACACCTGTGTTATTAAAACAGACCTGCTAGAGTGATTTTTAATAAAGTAACATTTTAATAAGTATAAACAATAAAACATGGTTAAGACGAATGCTTCAAAATAAATCAAATTCATACTAGATAGAGAGAGAAGAGCCTTCATCTTAAAAAATAATTTAATTCAGTTAATCAACCTTACTTTGAACCTTAAATTGTAAAATTATTTTAGCAGTGTTTGCTTTTAAAGAATTTGAAAATAGGCTCAATGTAGCTACATATTTGAATAGATACATAATCAATTTTTTTAATTCAATTCAATTCATAGAGCTATTAAAAATTAATTATTTTCCGTAAAAATATTAAAGTTGAATTTTAGTGAATCTAATTTTCGAATACGATTGAATAGGTCTTATTTTACTTGAAGTGTCGAATTGAGAAATAAAAAATCGTAAACATCGCAGTATTAATTTTAGTGTTACTTTGAATGACATGAAATTTTGAAAACAGCGCTTCCTATTTTTTACCAGATTTTTACAAAGTGCTCAAATCACTAGAGTCAAATAATTCCTATTATTCTTTTTCACTAAAGTAGTTTAAAAGTGGATGAAAGTGACTGGTTAAATACGTAGCATACTCAGATACACTGAAAATTCTCAATGGTATGAAATACCATTGATACTCACAATTGCCTATTTTTCCAATTGTCGACGGTGATGTCTGTATAAAGATTGATTATTATTCATGAATTCGAAACGAGGAGGAACTCTACTGCATAAAATCTTACATTTGGTTGTAAGACTTCAAGTAGATACTATATAATGGTCATAAAATCCTCTTTGTGCGATAGACTAAATGAAATTGAAATTTCAATCTAATAAATTTCTACCAAGACCATGATGCTTCTCCTTCGGAGTATATGATGTTCGGTGTTACTTTATGGTTGATCATGTATACTTTGTACTCCTATTATCTTACAAGATAATAGGAGTACAAAGTATACATGATCAATAAATTTCTACCAAGACCATGATGCTTCTCCTTCGGAGTATATGATGTTCAGTGTTACTTTATGGTTGATCATGTATACTTTGTACTCCTATTATCTTACAAGATAATAGGAGTACAAAGTATACATGATCAATAAATTTCTACCAAGACCATGATGCTTCTCCTTCGGAGTATATGATGTTCGGTGTTACTTTATGGTTGATCATGTATACTTTGTACTCCTATTATCTTACAAGATAATAGGAGTACAAAGTATACATGATCAATAAATTTCTACCAAGACCATGATGCTTCTCCTTCAGAGTATATGATGTTCGGTGTTACTTTATGGTTGATCATGTATACTTTGTACTCCTATTATCTTACAAGATAATAGGAGTACAAAGTATACATGATCAATAAATTTCTACCAAGACCATGATGCTTCTCCTTCAGAGTATATGATGTTCGGTGTTACTTTATGGTTGATCATGTATACTTTGTACTCCTATTATCTTACAAGATAATAATAGTACAAAGTATACATGATCAATAAATTTCTACCAAGACCATGATGCTTCTCCTTCGGAGTATATGATGTTCGGTGTTACTTTATGATTGATCATGTATACTTTGTACTCCTATTATCTTACAAGATAATAATAGTACAAAGTATACATGATCAATAAATTTCTACCAAGACCATGATGCTTCTCCTTCGGAGTATATGATGTTCGGTGTTACTTTATGGTTGATCATGTATACTTTGTACTCCTATTATCTTACAAGATAATAGGAGTACAAAGTATACATGATCAATAAATTTCTACCAAGACCATGATGCTTCTCCTTCAGAGTATATGATGTTCGGTGTTACTTTATGGTTGATCATGTATACTTTGTACTCCTATTATCTTACAAGATAATAGGAGTACAAAGTATACATGATCAATAAATTTCTACCAAGACCATGATGCTTCTCCTTCAGAGTATATGATGTTCGGTGTTACTTTATGGTTGATCATGTATACTTTGTACTCCTATTATCTTACAAGATAATAGGAGTACAAAATATACATGATCAATAAATTTCTACCAAGACCATGATGCTTCTCCTTCAGAGTATATGATGTTCGGTGTTACTTTATGGTTGATCATGTATACTTTGTACTCCTATTATCTTACAAGATAATAATAGTACAAAGTATACATGATCAATAAATTTCTACCAAGACCATGATGCTTCTCCTTCGGAGTATATGATGTTCAGTGTTACTTTATGATTGATCATGTATACTTTGTACTCCTATTATCTTACAAGATAATAATAGTACAAAGTATACATGATCAATAAATTTCTACCAAGACCATGATGCTTCTCCTTCGGAGTATATGATGTTCGGTGTTACTTTATGATTGATCATGTATACTTTGTACTCCTATTATCTTACAAGATAATAATAGTACAAAGTATACATGATCAATAAATTTCTACCAAGACCATGATGCTTCTCCTTCGGAGTATATGATGTTCGGTGTTACTTTATGATTGATCATGTATACTTTGTACTCCTATTATCTTACAAGATAATAATAGTACAAAGTATACATGATCAATAAATTTCTACCAAGACCATGATGCTTCTCCTTCAGAGTATATGATGTTCGGTGTTACTTTATGGTTGATCATGTATACTTTGTACTCTATTATCTTACAAGATAATATGAGTACAAAGTATACATGATCAATAAATTTCTACCAAGACCATGATGCTTCTCCTTCAGAGTATATGATGTTCGGTGTTACTTTATGATTGATCATGTATACTTTGTACTCCTATTATCTTACAAGATAATAATAGTACAAAGTATACATGATCAATAAATTTCTACCAAGACCATGATGCTTCTCCTTCAGAGTATATGATGTTCGGTGTTACTTTATGGTTGATCATGTATACTTTGTACTCCTATTATCTTACAAGATAATAGGAGTACAAAGTATACATGATCAATAAATTTCTACCAAGACCATGATGCTTCTCCTTCAGAGTATATGATGTTCGGTGTTACTTTATGATTGATCATGTATACTTTGTACTCCTATTATCTTACAAGATAATAATAGTACAAAGTATACATGATCAATAAATTTCTACCAAGACCATGATGCTTCTCCTTCGGAGTATATGATGTTCGGTGTTACTTTATGATTGATCATGTATACTTTGTACTCCTATTATCTTACAAGATAATAATAGTACAAAGTATACATGATCAATAAATTTCTACCAAGACCATGATGCTTCTCCTTCAGAGTATATGATGTTCGGTGTTACTTTATGGTTGATCATGTATACTTTGTACTCCTATTATCTTACAAGATAATAGGAGTACAAAGTATACATGATCAATAAATTTCTACCAAGACCATGATGCTTCTCCTTCAGAGTATATGATGTTCGGTGTTACTTTATGGTTGATCATGTATACTTTGTACTCCTATTATCTTACAAGATAATAGGAGTACAAAGTATACATGATCAATAAATTTCTACCAAGACCATGATGCTTCTCCTTCAGAGTATATGATGTTCGGTGTTACTTTATGGTTGATCATGTATACTTTGTACTCTATTATCTTACAAGATAATAGGAGTACAAAGTATACATGATCAATAAATTTCTACCAAGACCATGATGCTTCTCCTTCAGAGTATATGATGTTCGGTGTTACTTTATGGTTGATCATGTATACTTTGTACTCCTATTATCTTACAAGATAATAGGAGTACAAAGTATACATGATCAATAAATTTCTACCAAGACCTTATCTTACAAGATTATTTTTGGCTTGCAGGGCAAGTCTGTCTCTTCTGTAAACACATTTTTACTTTAATTAGACACAAAATTGATAGGTTGCCTTCATCACCTTAATCTTACCCATTTTGGTTAGATGACTAGAAAAACCTAAGTTTATGGTATCTGTGTTAGTTTGTTACTGTGTAACCTTTTGTTCATCGGGTGGGGAGGCCGGCTTTCTTATAAATATTTATTGGACCTGAATTTTTTAAATATCAAGTAGTAATTTATTTAGTTACTTACTTTTTTTAATGACTTTTTATTAGTTTGTAAAAAATAATATTTATTTAATAATTTATTTGTTCGGAATTATAATTTATTTGTTCTACAGATACATTTGCTTAAATAATGTTATTTTAATTATCATTCACAAATTTAAAATAGTTTATTGTGTTCAAAATAAATTGTTTTGAATGGATAGTTAATTCATAAAGTTATTGCACAAACATGTATAATAAGAAGTTCAAAATATATCTGCAAAAAAGCAGAATTTTTATTTTCCCACATTTGCGAGCTTTGAATTACTTTATAAATTGATTGATATGTTAATAATATTTATATCATCTGATAAGAGAAATATTTTTAAGCGATTATATAATACTTTTATCGATTATATAATTTTTAAGCGATTATATAAATATTTTTAAACAATACAAGCTTATGAAGAGCTCATACGAAGTAACAATTATCTTTATATACAATTAACACTATTTCTTCTCTAACCTCTATGAAATAAAGTAAATAATTAAAAACAAAGTGCATAATCATATATTATAAAATATATAAAATGTTTAAGTTAAAGTAAGCAGAATTTTCATTTATTATTTAATAAATGCCTTTCATAATTTATTAGTCCTGATAATATTTGCATAATCTGGTGAGAGGAATATTTTAATAGACTGAAAAAGATTGTTGTTTCCTAATCCTACTAGTAGGTCGAGGACTACAAATAGAATTAACGAAACAAATATTTACGGTTTAAAGGATGAAGGGTGCAGCTTCTTTTCATCGCATCGTGTTATTACCCTAGAAAGTAGATTTTCATCGCAAAAGACCCCCAGATATGACACGCCAGCCCAGAAATATCGTTTCACTTAGAAAACATTATGATTATGACCTATTTTATATGTCCAAGCTATTATTCATGAAGACTGCAAATCTTCGGCTGGGTCAGGTAAAGAAACCACTACTTTCCTATAACGAGACCATTCCTAAGTAGGTCATGACGGTGCTAAAAATAATAATAAAAATCATACCTTTCTCAAAATATTTAATTCCATAAATTATTTATTTGCTTTTTGTGTTTGGAAATTCTGAATGTGAAACAGAATAAACAAATTAAAACAAATAATGAAATTAAAGAATCTGGTGTTTCAGATTTCGTGATGATTATTTAAATTATTTTGTATTTGCCTCAAATAGATTTTTTTTAAATTGAAGTATATTTAATTCATTCTCATATTAGCATTTTATTACATTTTTGTTAAAAAAAAAATTGAATGCGCATAATTTTTGCTTGAATTTTTAACTGAAACTATTTAAACAATTGAAGTGTGAGGATCTTTTTACAAATTTATACTGAAAATTAAAGAAACAATTTTATTTTATTTTTTACTCAAGTGCGTATTAAAAATCTATTAAGAGTTATTAATAGATTTTTTCAATGTGAAGCAATAATACTTTGATGACTTGCAAGTTGAATTTATCTTGTTATATCTCATCTCAAATTCTGTTGATTTCATTTCAGTTTTCCCAATTAATGTACTATCGATGTTATTTGTTGATATCAAATTTAAACTGGCTCAGCAATTAATATTTTGCAATCAAAGCTATTTAATGTGAAGGATGTCAGAAATGGTTATAAAAAAAAAAGAAAATGATTTGTCTTTTTCTCAATGATAAATCAATAAATAAAAAAATCTATTTTGATGCTGATAAAACTGTAATTTGGGGAAAAATTCTTCGGTATTAGAGTATTTACAAGTTAAATTTTTTCTGAATTGCAGTGTTTATGTATACTTTATCCACTGGTTTTTTTTAATGGATTGGGGTGTATTGTAATAAATGTAAACATTGACAATAATATATCAGTATTCAAAAATGTTGAAGCTATATTTTCCTAGGTAATGAGATTGATAACAATGCATATTTGTGATGGTTTCATAGTCATGAACAGATTCTAAGTTTTATCTGGATTTGCGTAATCTTTCTAATGTACTTAGTCAAGAATTGTATTTGGAAGGATTCAAGCACAATACACTATGTACAGCTGATATGGATCTTTCTTATCAAATTAAAACATTTTTCTTACAGTAGCGATAATCTCCATAACATTATTATAAATGTGTATTTCTTATAGTGAGTAAATGTAAGTACATAAGTGTGAATATATTTTCGACATTTCTCCACTATAATTTATTTTTTTTCTTCTGCAATTTTTACAAGCTAAAAAAATTTCCCTGGTAGTAATTTACTCGATGCATCTATCAAAATGCTAAAAAAAATTTTAGGTGATTGACCTGTCCAATAAGAGGCGTCAAAATATAGTTTGCTCAAGAAACAACGTGATAAAATAGTTTATTAGCAAGGTAAGTCACGTTGGGCTGTTGGTAAGAGCGTTTGCTCTCATTATCGGAAAATAGTAAGTTCAAATCCCAACCTAATCGAAGATCTGATCAATCGAAGATTGACGTATCTTCAACTGGAGCACGGTAAAAGGTCTATCTTCTATTTGGCACGGTTCTCTATTTGAAATGACACACGGTCCTTTATTTGACCTAACACGGTCCTCTATTTGACCTCACACAGTTCTCTATTTGAAATTACACACGGTTCTTTATTTGACCTCACACAGTTCTCTATTTGAAATTACACACGGTCCTTTATTTGACCTCACACGATCCACTATTTGAAATGACATCTCTGGGGGTGTAGGATAAGTCGGACTGACTTCTGCTTGGTCCTTGCTTCTAAATTACGAGGACACATTTTCAGGGTTACGATGGTGCATCCACTAAGTACCCCACTATATATATAAGGTACCATAAATTCCGCTTTTTGTAAGGTTGAATAATGAAAATTCTAGTAACCGTGCACTACATAACGATAATAACAGTTTATTAGGGACCAATATTTTGCACACAAATTAATTTTAATATTAGAATATTTGCCAATAATAGTTACGTTTCATGCCAATAATAGTTTCGTTTGGTAAGAGCGTTTGCTCTCATTATCGGAAAATAGTAAGTTCAAATCCCAACCTAATCGAAGATTGTCAGATCTTCAACTGGAGCACGGTAAAAGGTCTATCTTCTATTTGACACGATTCTCTATTTGAAATGACACACGGTCCTTTATTTGACCTAACACGATCCTCTATTTGACCTCACACAGCTCTCTATTTGAAATTACACACGGTCCTTTATTTGACCTCACACGATCCATTATTTGAAATGACATCTCTGGGGGTGTAGGATAAGTCGAACTGACTTCTGCTTGGTCCTTTCTTCTAAATTACGAGGACACATTTTCAGGGTTACGATGGTGCATCCACTAAGTACCCCACTATATATATAAGGTACCATAAATTCCGCTTTTTGTAAGGTTGAATAATGAAAATCCTAGTAACCGTGCACTACATAACGATAATAACAGTTTATTAGGGACCAATATTTTGCACACAAATTAATTTTAATATTAGAATATTTGCCAATAATAGTTACGTTTCATGCCAATAATAGTTTCGTTTGGTAAGAGCGTTTGCTCTCATTATCGGAAAATAGTAAGTTCACATCCCAACCTAATCGAAGATTGTCAGAACTTCAACTGGAGCACAGTAAAAGGTCTATCTTCTATTTGACACGATTCTCTATTTGAAATGACACACGGTCCTTTATTTGACCTAACACGATCCTCTATTTGACCTCACACAGCTCTCTATTTGAAATTACACACGGTCCTTTATTTGACCTCACACGATCCACTATTTGAAATGACATCTCTGGGGGTGTAGGATAAGTCGGACTGACTTCTGCTTGGTCCTTTCTTCTAAATTACGAGGACACATTTTCAGGGTTACGATGGTGCATCCATGTACCCCATTATATACATAAGGTACCATAAATTCCGCTTTTTGTAAGATTGAATAATGAAAATCCTAGTAACCGTGCACTACATAACAATAATAACAGTTTATTAGGGACCAATATTTTGCACACAAATTAATTTTAATATTAGAATATTTGCCAACAATAGTTACGTTTCATGCCAATAATAGTTTCGTTTGGTAAGAGCGTTTGCTCTCATTATCGGAAAATAGTAAGTTCAAATCCCAACCTAATCGAAGATTGTCAGATCTTCAACTGGAGCACGGTAAAAGGTCTATCTTCTATTTGACACGATTCTCTATTTGAAATGACACACGGTCCTTTATTTGACCTAACACGATCCTCTATTTGACCTCACACAGCTCTCTATTTGAAATTACACACGGTCCTTTATTTGACCTCACACGATCCATTATTTGAAATGACATCTCTGGGGGTGTAGGATAAGTCGAACTGACTTCTGCTTGGTCCTTTCTTCTAAATTACGAGGACACATTTTCAGGGTTACGATGGTGCATCCACTAAGTACCCCACTATATATATAAGGTACCATAAATTCCGCTTTTTGTAAGGTTGAATAATGAAAATCCTAGTAACCGTGCACTACATAACGATAATAACAGTTTATTAGGGACCAATATTTTGCACACAAATTAATTTTAATATTAGAATATTTGCCAATAATAGTTACGTTTCATGCCAATAATAGTTTCGTTTGGTAAGAGCGTTTGCTCTCATTATCGGAAAATAGTAAGTTCAAATCCCAACCTAATCGAAGATTGTCAGATCTTCAACTGGAGCACGGTAAAAGGTCTATCTTCTATTTGACACGATTCTCTATTTGAAATGACACACGGTCCTTTATTTGACCTAACACGATCCTCTATTTGACCTCACACAGCTCTCTATTTGAAATTACACACGGTCCTTTATTTGACCTCACACGATCCACTATTTGAAATGACATCTCTGGGGGTGTAGGATAAGTCGGACTGACTTCTGCTTGGTCCTTTCTTCTAAATTACGAGGACACATTTTCAGGGTTACGATGGTGCATCCATGTACCCCATTATATACATAAGGTACCATAAATTCCGCTTTTTGTAAGATTGAATAATGAAAATCCTAGTAACCGTGCACTACATAACAATAATAACAGTTTATTAGGGACCAATATTTTGCACACAAATTAATTTTAATATTAGAATATTTGCCAACAATAGTTACGTTTCATGCCAATAATAGTTTCGTTTGGTAAGAGCGTTTGCTCTCATTATCGGAAAATAGTAAGTTCAAATCCCAACCTAATCGAAGATTGTCAGATCTTCAACTGGAGCACGGTAAAAGGTCTATCTTCTATTTGACACGATTCTCTATTTGAAATGACACACGGTCCTTTATTTGACCTAACACGATCCTCTATTTGACCTCACACAGCTCTCTATTTGAAATTACACATGGTCCTCTATTTGACCTCACACGATCCATTTTTTGAAATGACATCTCTGGGGGTGTAGGATAAGTCGGACTGACTCCTGCTTGGTCCTTTCTTCTAAATTACGAGGACACATTTTCAGGGTTACGATGGTGCATCCATGTACCCCACTATATACATAAGGTACCCTAAATTCCGCTTTTTGTAAGGTTGAATAATGAAAATCCTAGTAACCGGGCACTACATAACGATAATAACAGTTTATTAGGGACCAATATTTTGCACACAAATTAATTTTAATATTAGAATATTTGCCAATAATAGTTACGTTTCATGCATTAAAAAAGAATATATCGCGTTAAATCACGAAGTCTAATTCAACATGGAATTACAGTGTAAGTTGGATTTATAACCATTGTAAACAGCCATGACTCAGAGTGGAACTCTCAATTTATTAAACTGAAAGAAAAAGGTTAAACATTCATATAACATTTTAGATGCTATTTCATTGGAGTTCAAAAATTAGCTAAGAGCAAGCGAGAAGAAAAATATTAAAGCTGAAATTTAGTTTTTCCCAACAAAAAATTAACTAAATTTTATATCAAAAGTAAGGAAGAAATTGTTTTATAAGAATTACATGTACAATTTTTATAGTATTTCCTGAACTAGATAAACTCATAAAATTGATCTATCAAAATAATTAAAACATATCACTAATATGGTGATTCATTGCTGAGAAAATATGACATAACATCTTGCATATGTATAATTTCTTATGTCACAAAATCAATTTAATTAAATTATTCGAAAATATTGTTATTAAAATATCTTTATTTAAAACCTTATAAAGAACTTTAATAATTTGTTGTATTTTATGTGACTTATGCTAAAAATAAATCAAAATTAAATACATTGACTTTTGCTACAAAACATTTTCTGATCCTTTAAAATTAATGCTTTAAGGTTACAAGATTCTTTAAAAAATACGTTTCAAATACCATTTTAATAGAAAATGAAAGAAACGCTATTAACTGATAATTATTTCTCTGAATATACTTATATATAATCTATAAATACCGAAATATGAAAGGACTCGGTTAAAAATGATTGAATTTTTCTTCTAAGTATCAAATTTCTTTTTTTATACAAACAGTGTCCAATAAAAAAAAACCTTTTCACGTATGATAATATGAATGGGATTGGAAATTATTTCTGAAATTATGAAAAAATAAACAAATATAAAATTAATAAAATTAAATCAATTTATACTTCAGCAGGCATAAAATATTTGCTTTAATTAATTGATTAAAAAGTTCTTTACAAAAAAATACAAAGTTTCTTACATTTTTTGAAAGCAAAAAAATTTAACAATTTTCAAATGGATTTTTATTTTATGGATTACAAGTAAGAAATTCACTGAATCATTACATTTGAATTTCATTAATGAAAACATTAATATATAATCATAAGAAATGCAAATATCATAAATTTTGATTTAAATTATAAATTATTTATATTCATCTTAATAAGAATATAAATCAACAAGAATATTAATCAATAAATCAACATGACTGTCCATTCAAATATAAATCTATTCCAGGAAGCGAATAACTTAAGCTAACTTATCCTAAGAATTTAGAACTTTTAAATTTTCTGAAGCAATTCACTAAAATCTTTTCTGGTTTTTCTTCAAACTTATGGTCTGAATTAAAGACAACCACAACAATCATTGAAAGATATAGCTATTTTATCACATCAAAATAATTATATGGAATCTATCTTAGGGCATTGTAAAAAGTATTCCCAGAGCACGTATAAATGCAATGAATTAATTAAAACATATGAATTATTTTTGCTCACTTTTAATTTTTATAATCGTAGACACAAACTGATATCGTAGACACAAACTGATATCAAGGAACATTCTTTTCTTGATTCAGCATTAATATTTTTATTTCCATTAAAGTTAAGATTAACTTAACCATTACAAAAATAATCATAAAAGAAGAATGATTTTCCATATTGTTAAAATAATTCTAAGTTTTTAGGTCATAAGTTTAATATATATATATATATATATATATATAGTATATATATATATATATATATATATATATCTCTATCTATATATATATATATATATATAGATATATATATACAAATATATGTATATATGGGTGTGTGTAAATATATAAAGTGTCATACATCAATATAAACACCATTTATTAACGTTAAATTGAAGGCTGTACTGCTATTAACTTCACTATCGAAAACTTTTAATATATATAGTAAAATAGAGCCCTTAATTTAAGAAATGCATAATCAGAAAACAAAATACAAAAAAAATTACGCATGTGTTATATTATATTATATTTATATAATATTATATAGATAGAGAAAAATATTACAGAGGGTGGCACATTTTTAGAACGATTTCGATAACGAATTAAAAAAAAATAAATGTTTTATAATAAAAATTTTTGGCAGCAGCTTATTATATGAAATGAGAAATATCGTCTGCTACTTTTAAATTTATTCATCTTTTAAAATGTCACATGTAAACATGCTGTGAACTGAAGGATATGTGTTTGAACTTTTCCGGGGATAAATGTTCTTAATCCAGAATTCAAAAACGTTGTGAAATGCATGGTATTAAAATTTCTAAGTGCAAAATAAGCAATATTATTAATCGGACAGGTAAAAACTGTCAATCATTATTTCTATATAGAAAGAAGACTCCAAACGAATATCCGTAAAAGGTAAGTACTGTTTCAAATGTTTCTAAAGTGAAATCGCTGGTAACAAGAGAAAATCCGCCAACACAGAAATCAATTGCAAAGCCGTTAGATACATCTGTAGCAATAATAAATAAAATAATAAACCAGTATTTACAACTTGAAAATGCTAAAAATATTATGTTCACCAGCTTTTGCTGAGACATGTGGCTCAACGCAAAACATTTTGTAGAATCCTGTATGAAAACCACTTAGCAGGAGATGAATGGAAAACCATTGTGACCCTTGATGAAGCATGGGTTTACCTAAATGATTGTAACAAAAAAAGCTCTTTTTACTGTAGAAAATGAGGAGAAAAAATGTACAAACCCATTTCCGTCAATGTAAGGAAAATTTCACTTAGGGGCTTATGATTGTCGCAGGTTTCTCTTACAATGGGAAATTAAAAATAAGAAGAGTGGAAAAAAATGTTAAAATCAACTCATCGCCCTATCAGGAGAAGGTTTTACGCCCAATATTTACAAAAGAAATTCCACTTCTTTATCCCAATGACATTCAAAGAGAGAAACCTCATCAAGACAAAGCTATAAGTCATACTCCGAAAACTACCACTGTATTCCTTGGAAAAAATGATGACTAATACAGGTATTGCATGCATACATTTTCAACATATCCCTGCAAAGTCTTCTGACGTTTCACCTATGGACTATTGTGCCTTTGGTCTGTTAAAAATGGTTCTTTCTAAACGCAAACCCACCACGATAGATGGACTCTGGAAAGTAGTGGAAGAGGAATGGAAAGCAATATCCTTGGAAATATTGCGAAAAGATCTTCTATCATGGAAATCATGATGCAGACTTATAGTCCAGAAAAAAAAGGCTACCAGATCGAACATTAAAAAAAATATTTTTTACATTTTAAACATTAATTAAACGGCCGCGAAATCGTTCTAAAAATGTGTTAATACCCTCTGTACTTTCATACACTCGAATTATCAGAGTTTCATTTTAAGCTCATCAGTTTTATTTTAATTCAGCAAAATTATCTATTTATATTTTACTCAAAAACCACTTCAAATGTAATTAAAAGAAAGTTTTATTTATTATCACAGTAATTTAAAGGAAATCATTTTTAGATATTATTTATGTAGATATTTTTGCTCATAAAATTAGTAAATTAAAAAATATGTACATTAATAATTTTTGTGGAGTGAAATATTTTACTTTTATTAAACATCGCAGATAAACTTTATGCTAATATCATTTGTTTAAGTTAATAATTTCATTTTTTCATGTAAATTAAAAATAATTTATCCAGTTTTAAATTTATATATATTTTCCTTGATATCAAAATAAATCCATCATGATTAATTTAAAGCATTATAGAAACATTCATTAACACGCATAAGTATAATAAATCAATGAAAGGATATAAAAGATTTTTGACAAGTTTTAGAATTTATTTTAATGTGCAGTGGCCATAAGATAACGATTCTATGTGCTTTTCATCCAACTACATTATTATAACGAGAATTTTCCTAAGCAAGTTCATCTATTATAAATGAAATGAACTTAAAAATGTATATATAAATGAGATTTTGCATATGTTGGTTACAGTTAGAAATATATATATATATAAGATGATACAAACCATTCTTACTAAGAAATAACCATTCAACAGCGCATCATATATAAAATTCGCGTTTATATATATATATATATATATATATATATATATATATATATATATATATATATATATATATATATATATATATACACATATATACATATATATATTATATAATATATATATAATACATATATATACATATATATATATATATATACATATATATATATACATATATATATATATATATATATAAACATCTATATATATAAACATATATATATATATATATATATATATATATATAGGCAGTGGTGGTCTGATTGACATTGATTAAGGTGTCTCGTTATCAGAAAGCTGTGAGTTCAAAACCCGATCTATAAAATAGGATGTAATTGCAATGTCTTGCAAGTGAACTAATACTTCGTGAGCGATAGTCCAAGTTTAAGTGTCTCCCGCTTGGTCCCTTCTTCTAATTGCGAAGACCCACCACTTGTTGCTCAGCTAATGCTTAGCAGGCTAGAGTATAAAGCCATACTTCAGGTTTGGGTGCCTCTCTGTGTCGAACCTCCAGAAGCTGAATCTCACACCCTTCATTATAACCGACACAGGCTCATGGATTTTAATTAATAAATAACAACTGACACATATAGTAAAAAAACAGTATACGCTTATACATTTGAGTGAGTTTGTTAGATAAGTGACTATTTCATGACTTTATGTATGAGGCTAGCCAAACAACTGAAAGTCATTTTAAGGAATTGGAATATGCGCTGCTTTCAGAAGGACTTTTTGTCCATAATGGGCTGTATTCATGGATCACGACAGAGGAAGCCGTTAAAATTCCCATACATCTCTCTCGATAGTTATATATGCAGAAATGAAGTACCATTCAACTACAATCCTGTGAATATTTATATTACCTACTTCATGAAAAACTGTGGTTTTAATTGGGATTAAAAATTGAATCTTGTCTCAATCGCTCACTCACACACACAATAATTTTACTATTCACTCAAAAAAAAATTTTTTTTAGAAAAAAGCTTAATTTTTTATCTTACATTCAGTTTCTCGAAACTTTTTTTTAAAATTAGCTGCAAAAATGTTAGTAAATATTAATAATAAGTTAATAATTACCTTCTGTTTGTGTATAAAATAATCATCGTTGTTTTTAATCCCGAGCATGACAAACAAATAAATCTATCTACGAAAATGCATCTAAGAATAGCGATACAGAAAATGGAGAATGTCAATGTCACCTTATCAGACTCGATATGATGCAGATTGTCGTCAGAGTTTTTAAAACTGGGCTATAGCTCTGTGGTGATACGTCAGTTTGAAATGCTTTTGTTGTAACGTGAAGGTGGCACGCAAGAAATAGGAATGAATTTAAAGATAGGACAGATACATTAATAATTTCATTTTTATTTGTTATTATATATTGCCAACACACAGCTTTTGAGTTTGCATTCGCCTTAGGTATGAGAGTACTTATTTAAAAATTATATAATTTAATTATTTTAAATTTTCTTGCTCAATTTCTTTTAATCAAAATGTTTCCGTTTTATTTTTTATTTAATTATTTTAATTAAAATTAATTCTATTTTAATGGAAATTAGCGTTTTATAGTTCGAATTATGTGAATTCATTTTAATCAAAATATATTGCATTCTTAAAATAGTGAATTTGATAGTTAAAATATTTTAAACTTTACTTAATGAAAATTTATTAACAAAACTATCTAATTAAAAATTACTAAGTGAAATTATAAATTATTTATTAATAATAATTCTAAACAAATTTTTAGTACGAGGGTGACTCAGAAATTTTTGAGATACAAGGAGGTTTTTAAAGTTATACTTACAAAATTTTATGTGTGTTTAAAGTAGTGTCCTCCAACATCAATGCACTTTTGTTGATGAATTTTCCACAGATTAAATGCCTCAAGCCATTCATTTCTTGGAATAGATGAAAAAATGCATTTATAGCCACATCAATCTCTTCTTCTGAATGAAAACAATGCGAACGTAAGTTCCTTTTTAGATTAAAGAATAACCAAAAGTCGCACATAGCTAGATCAGGTGAATACGGCGGATGTTTGATCACTTTAATTTGTTTTTGTTTAACAAATTCAATTGTTAATTCGGCTGTATGTGAAGATGCATTGTCATTGTGAAGCATTAGTCCCCTAACATTCAGTTCTTGTAGAATTTCTGGAAGACATTTAGTGGTATAACAGTTTGCTGTTACTGTCTTCTGTCCTTCCAACTTGATGGCTTTGACCAATCCCGTATTTCTGAAGAAAACGACATACATCACTTTTTTCAGTGCGCGTTGTTTTTTCACCATTGTCGACGTGAGATCATCTTCAAAGACCCATACTTTGCTTTCTTGACGTGTTGGAACGTCAAAAAACGGTACGTACGTTTCATCACCTGTTACAATCTTAGAAAGGATGCGGTGGCCACCACTATTTAGCAATTTAAGAGTTTCTTTACTGATTCTGACACGCTCTTCTTTTTGGTGCTCATTTGGATTATAGGAAACCCAACGGCAAACTACTGTTTTCATATGTAATTCTTCATGAATGATTTTGTGTATGGCTGCGGATCCAATGATAAGTTCATTCTGTATCATTTGATAGGTACAGCGATTATCATCCATTAACATTTTTCGTATGGCAGACACATTATCCGGGATTACTGCTGACGGCGGCCTTCCTGTGTGTTCTTCATCCTGAAGAAAATGGCGACCTCTTCTAAATTCTCTAAACCATCTGAATACAGTAGCACGAGCTAGAGATTCATCAGCAAATGCTCATTTCAACCGCTGAACGCATTCTTCTTGATTTAACCTTGCTTTAAAATCATAGAAAATCATAGCGCGAAAATGATCTCGTGTCAACTCCATTCTCTGTTCTGTTTAAAATTTATTCTATGCTAAACAATTTGAAGTAATTCCATAAAAAATCGTCTTCTGTGTTAAAATACTGTGTATTTTAAAATTAAACCGTTATTTTTATTTTGCAAAGTTTCGTCTGCGCGTATGTCAAAAATTTCCGAGTTACCCTCGAATAATGTTCTTATAACAAATAATTTTAACAAAACTTTGAATTTATGCACAATTTTAGGTTTTGTTTTTATCTATCTTAAAAAAATCTCAAATAAGCAAATACTATTTTAAATCTATTAACAAAAAATAAAATACTTCTAATATGCTGATTTGATTTATAGATGTACGAGTCCTCGAAATGTTATTGATTCATAACTTTCTCTCAATTTTATTGATTACCTAAGTAGTCATAAAATCCCTTATGTTTCATAGAACATTGAAGTTTTGATTTAATTTTTTAATTCGAATTTTTGTAGCTATTTAAAAATAAAAAACTCGTTATAGGTAATTAACTTTCGTATATACACACGAAATTTCCATTTGAGAACAAGTAAAAGGGTCTCTTGCAGGTAAACAAAAAGTTATTTGCATTTGAATAAAATATAATCAATCTGTTTTTCACACACAATTCATGAAATAGCAATTGAATATTTATCTCTCTGGTTTTCAGTTCAAGAGTTTATTGTGTTAATTTCCGACCTTTGGTTGAATATGTTTAGTAATCTACTTTAAACTTGAAATAGCTTTTTCTCGGACGAAAAAGTACAGTAGCATAAAAAAATAACCAAATCTAGAAATCTATCAAATTTTTTGCACACATAAATATTATTTAATATTGAAATTGAGACAAATTAATTATCAATTAACGAAAACACTATCAATTAATAATTGATTATGACGGGAATAAATTTCTAATTTTTTTAACTATAAAAACATTTTCAAACAGAAACATGTGAACAGAATAAAATTAATTTTAGATATTTTTCTAAATAAAAAACATATTTCATAAATAAATGTTTTGTTTCATGAAAAACTAATACATCAATTTTTAATGATTCAATAGTTTAAACTATTTATGGAAAAATGTAACAATTGGTGTGTAAAAATGACAACCAGAATGATATGAATATAATTCCCTATCGCTAAATCTAATTCTTAGAAACCCTTATGTAGCAAGCTGAAGTATATTTTTTATTTCAAAAGAAATAGAAAATTTTAGAAAATTTTATTTCAATCTATACATTTTGTCTTTAAAAGAAATGCTAACTTGACATTTATTAAATTTTTATGAAATTTTATTATAATAATTTAACACAAATTTCAAACTTACGTGCACTGTGTTGGATTTCATGCTTTAAATATCCTGAAGGACTTTTTTAGTGAAGTGACGGTATTCTGATTCATCCTTAGAACTTCTTATTTAAACAAAAAGAATTTCCTGTCATATCTTTTAAGCATTAACTCTTATCAGTTTATCTTTCTGATATAGGAGTCAAGTTATTTCATTACACTTCAAATATTTGCACTTATAGCTGATACACAAAAATACTAGATTTATGGACAAAATGTATGGAGGGATACCTTATGTATACTGCCATCTTATAGGTGAGGAAGATTATATAAGAAAAATCCTATTTTAATGAATATATAATAAAATTTATATTTATAATTATAGTTTATTATATATAAACTATAATTTAATAATTAACTTATAGATTTTAATAAGTGCTAAAACCTATGCAAAATGTTGAATAATGCGCCATTTAATGACCGCTATTTTTAAGTTAAAATAAAAATTAAAGTTTCAAATATACTACATTTTATTTTTGTCATTTTTTAAATTTAATTATAAATATTTCTATATGCGCCTATATTTATTGAATAATATATTTTCATTCAAAGGAAAAACTCAAAGATATTTTATTTATCTCCTGTTAAATTGTTCTGCTAGTACTATTTTTTACAACATGCAAGCGACTAGGCTGGCAGCTGAACTATTTTGCTTTTGTATTTGTTCCACTAGTAGGCTTCCCCATATCTAGCCCTGAGCTGGGCTCTACCAGTTAGATAAAAACAACCAGGTGGAGTTTTCGTGATTTGGAAGTAGGGACCAAGCAGAAGACTCCCAATACTTGGCCTCCCCCCCCCCCGGGTTCCTGCCTCGAGTTCAATTCCACCCAGTATTGTACAACGAAAAATAGAATTTAATACTGCGTAGTTGACAGCTTAACAATTTAAGCCTCTTCTAAATAATTTTTTATTATCTTTTGCATATGTTGTTTTTCGGGAGGGATCTTCATAAATAAAGGAATATATTCATGTCACAAAGGAGAAAACCTGGAAATCACTCAAGATCCCTCACGATAAAAGTCTATGTAGATGGCAGAAATGCATCATCTAACTGTTGTTGTTAAACAGTGACTGGGATTTAACCCGATGAATGTGATTTTTGAATGTTAGCCTACCACAAATCTACTGTAAGTCAAACGGAAAAAAAGAACTCAACATTATCTTCTTATATTTGCATATTTATCGGTGTGAGTGGTAGAAAGTCTTCCACCTCTTCTGGCACATAAATCTGTAATACTGGAACTGTGCTTATAAAAGAACCTCTCAGAATGTAAAATCAGGGTGGTTGATCAAACCCTTACAGCAATTTTCAACGGTAGACTTCTAGCTACATGGTATCATATATTGTTAGAGAAGAAAGAATGCATCACTTTTATTACATAATTATTCAAAAAAGTGAAAATTGAAATTAGTGTGTTAGCGTGTTAGAGAAAAAATTTTCTTCAAACGAAGTTTCGAAAACATTAAGTTGAACTCTCATCAGAGATCTATATTCATTGAATGAAATTAATTACAGCATAATGTTTTTTCAAATGTGTTCATTTTGCTACATATACGAGGGTTACTCTGAAATTTTTAAGATATGTGCAGACGAGAATTTACAAATTAAAAATAACGGTTTAATTTTAAAACACAAAGTATTTTAACACAGAAGACGATTTTTTTACTGACTTACTTCAACTTCTTTAGCGTAAAATAAATTTTAAACAAGAGAAAATGGAGTTGACGCGAGAACATTTTCGCGCTGTGATTTTCTACGATTTTAAAGCAGGATTAAATCAAGAAGAATGAGTTCAACGGTTGCAATTAGCATTTGGTGATGAATCTCCAGCTCGTGCTACTGTATTCAGCTGGTTTAGAGAATTTAGAAGAGGTCGCCATTTTCTTCAGGATGAAGAACACACTGGAAGGCCGCCGTCAGCAGTAATCGCGGATAATGTGTCTGCCATACGAAAAATGTTAATGGATGATAATCGCTGTACCTATCAAATGATACAGAAGGAACTTAACATTGGATCCGCAGCCATACACAAAATCATTCATGAAGAATTACACATGAAAAAAGTAGTTTGCCGTTGGGTTCCCCATAATCTAACTGAGCACCAAAAAGAGGAGCGTGTCAGTATCAGTAAAGAAACTATTAAATTGCTAAGTGATGATGGTCACCGCGTCATTTCTAAAATTGTAACAGGTGATAAAACGTACATACCGTTTTTTGACGATCCAACACGTCAAGAAAGCAAAGTATAGGTCTTTGAAGTTGATCCCACGCCGACAATGGTGAAAAAACAACGCGCACTGAAAAAAGTGATGTATGCCGTTTTCTTCAGAAGAACGGGATTGGACAAAGCCATCAAGTTGGAAGGACAGAAGACAGTAACATCAAACTGGTATACCACTAAATGTCTTCCAGAAATTCTACAAGAACTGAATTTTAGAGGACTAATGCTTCTCAACGACAATGCATCTTCACATACAGCTGGATTAACAGTTGAGTTTCTTAAACAAAAACAAATTAAAATGATCGAAATCCGTCGTATTCACCTGATCTAGCTATATGCGACTTTTGGTTATTCTTTAATCTAAAAAAGAACTTACGTGGATGTCGTTTTCATCAGAAGAAGAGATTGATGTGGCTATATTTTTTTATCTATTCCAAGAAATGTATTAAAAAGAAATGAATGGCTTGAGGCATTTAATCTGTGGAAAATTCGTCTACAAAATTGCATTGATGCTGGAGGAGACTACTTTGAACACACCTAAAATTTTGTAAGTATAAATTTAAAAAC
Organism: Latrodectus elegans; assembly: GCA_030067965.1. Lineage (NCBI taxonomy): Eukaryota > Metazoa > Arthropoda > Arachnida > Araneae > Theridiidae > Latrodectus > Latrodectus elegans. The sequence goes on along the minus strand of CM057816.1, from coordinate 76,285,384 downwards.
CTAGTTGTATCTCAAAAATTTCAAAGTGACCCTCGTATTAAAAAAGGAAATTTAACAAGTCGAAAATAATCCACATCTGTGATATAATCGCATTTTTAAGCGAAAAAAATGTAAATAGCGGTTTCTTATCATATTTGAAGAAAGAGAAAAGAAAATGGATTTTCTTATCTAAGAGGGTAAAGAATGACTTAGGCGCGATGAAAATTATTAAGTTACAATAAGTGCCTAATAACTTTTATAACTGAATAACTGTTAATATAACTAAATTATATTTTCTATGCAACTAAATTTCCTGTAGCTGATATAAATTTTGTTACAGATTTATATTATCTAAATAAAATCTAATTAAAATTACATAACTTCCTTAAAATCGAGAATTATTTACATATTTCTTATAACTTAATTTGACTGAATTAAAAATGGTGTAAAAAGTTATTAATAACTCTAATATATTTCTCTACTCATTCATAGATATTTCATTATAGTCCTTTTTTAATACGCATTTTACGAATTATGATAACAGTGATTATATCAAAAATTATGTTTTATCAAACTTTATAAACTACAGTAAAATAAACGAACCACCTGAAATAAATATAAGTTTTCTTAAAATAATTGAACAAAGTACCTAGAAAAGTTCTTATTTAATACCTAGAGCAGTTCTTATTTAATACATAGAGAAGTTCCTATTTAATACCTAGAGAAGAAGCTCCTAAGTAAGTGGCAATATGTGGTAACAAACTAATATATTTAGGGAGAGAGAAATCACAATAATAGTGATTATATAATATATTTTAAGGTGACATTCATATTAGTAAATTATCCGAATTTTTCATCCACTGAACAATGAAACAATATGTAACATTATAGTGTTTCTAAATTTCCTTTAACTTAAAAATATAATATGTGTTAAAATTATAAATATAAATACATTATTATAGAACATTCGATCTAAACTGACAGCTGTATAGTTAGCTATCCGGCTTTTAGATCAACAATTTATGGGTACAAATCCGTATTTTCGGGCTATATTCTTAGAGTGATTCGGAAACCACTTTAAACTGTATCCGCAGGTCGAATTATTGAATAAAATGTTTGATTGAGGGACAAATAAAATACTTCAACTGTACGATTAAAATTAATACTCATTAAAGCTTGAAAAAAAATGAATCTTGAATAAAACTGTATTATTAATAAAATATTATTATGGAAAACACAACTCAACCACAAATACTTTGAATTATTCTTATTTCCTGATTATGGTGAGAGTGAAAATGCTTAAGAAAGTTTAAAAAAGTGTTTTAAGATAACGTATGGGGTGCTAAAATAATGTGCCATCAAGCAAATGGAATTCACATTAATTTCAAATGACTGAATAATTCATGAAAATGGGTCCTGCAGTTTAACATAAAGGATACCTGTTTAACATAATGATGTCATGTTAAACAGGTATCCTTTATGTTAAACAGCAGGATCCATTTTCATTGGCTATGCTGTTTAACATAATGATGTCATCATGTATATATACCAGGGTAACCAGTGCGTCTGCCATTGCATTCCCAAACCAAAAAATGTGAAAAATTCATCGAAAATTAGAAGAAAGGGTCAAATATATATATATATATATATATATATATATATATATATATATATATATATATATATATATATATATATATATATATATATATATATATATATATATATATATATATATATATATATATATATATATATATATATATATATATATATATATATATATATATATATATATATATATATATATATATATATATATATATATATATATATATATATATGTATATATATATAACTTATATAACCACCTCCAGAGGTAGGTTTCTGTTGGAGAATATTAAAACTTCCATCTATTTTGTGTGACACAGATGCAATTAACGAAAAAGGGGAATCTTAGAGATTGGTATTGAACCCATAGCCTTACACTTCCGAGAAACATAGCTTTCCTAACTCAACCACTGTGGCCATGTAATGGGCAATCAATAGGTTATGTAAAAATTATTTTGCAATAATCGTAATAAAAAACTGTACTATATAAAATAAATTTATTTTGCTTTATTTTTATGCCTTTATATTTAATTTTCCTATACACTGTTGGCCATCCGAATTGCAATGTCTGAGGAAGTATACAGAATGTGTAAATCATGTGAACTTTACATCAGACATTTGTGACGATGAGATGCGTAAATGATTCGATCACGGCATATATGCGCATCGTGGGCGATTGTAGTACCACCTACATGTTCTGTATAAGACGAAAATGATTGCCGATTAAGAATACAATTGTTTTTTATGTGGTTTATTTTTATTTCTTCTTTTATTTTATTTTTTCGTAAGTTGTTTAAATATTTCTATCAAACGCGTTTCAAACAAGTTTCATAATCCGATCGAGAAAGAATAGTACCCCCTACAGAAATTGCAGAATATCTTTTCGAGAAATTGGTGATCATGTTGGACGAAACCAAGCAACTGCGATTTAGATCTACAATCGCAGGATGATAGAAAGAACGACAAGGTTTGTCATTCAATAGACAGAGAAAAATTGAGTAAGAAAGTTCTCAGTAAGAAAAACAATTGCAACTACTGTGACCTATCAATGAAAAGTCATAATTAAAACATTGACACTTTTCTTTTAAATAAAAGGTGTAGCGTAGGAAATAATAATAATAAAAATAATAAAAAATAAAATAAAAAAAAAAAACTGAGAAACTGAATTTTACAAATATGCATTTTTAGAAACACTAATTTTTGTGAATAAAAATTAATTATTTTGGTATACAATTTCAATAAAATATTAATTGCTATTGGAAGATTAAATAAAATACTAAGTAAAACAGTATAACACATTTATCTTTGAAAAAAATAGTAAAAAAATTTTCTGCCTTTTTTACTTTAATTTGTGCTAAAATAATAATACCTAATGAATAGTAATATCTTCCCTCCAGTTTGTGTAATTTTTTCACAATCTCTAAATAAAAAGCCAATAGACACATGCATCAAAAAGTTTTAAATATTTCTATGGAGGAAAAATAAAGCATTCAGATGAGATGCACCAATTTTCTTTTTACTTATGATCATTCTGGATAGTATAAAGTACTTCAATGAATCCATTTTAGCAAATGCAAACAGTCTTATCTAAGATTTTGTTAAGCAAAATACTCATGTTTATGTATTATTTTAGCAGAATATAGCACTATATTTTATGAGTTAGAACTAACGTTTAATAAACTATTGTTATCACGTAATAAAATAATATCTTACATATTTAACTATGGAAATAAGTAAACAATATATTTATCTTTTCAAACAAAATAAAATATTAAACATGTACTAGTATTGAGTAAAAAATTTTAACAGTTAAAATACTAAACATATCAGACACAATTATTTTTCGTAACAAACGATACAGCTGATATTTCGTATTATTAGTTATTCATAAAATCAAATTTCTTGTAAAATTGACAAATATTAAAATTCAACAAAATATACCATAAATTATCTATGTAATTTGTTTTTTTAGTATATTCGTGACCAAATGGAATTAAATCATGTAGAATACATAATGTATTTTATGTATCTTTAATTTTAATATATGCATTCCATAGTTTACATAGGAAACGTTTTTAAGTGTTAAAAAATTGCATTTTTTGCAATCGTGTTTAATATAAGTGGGAATTTATATCTATGGCACTTCTTTTAAGAAAATTGTATAGAGTAAAATCTAACTCAGAAATAAATAATGCAGGAGAAATATTTTGAAAATATACTTGAAGCTAAGAATGAACCTTATGTGCTAAGGAATGCTTAAATTTTATGTCGACTCAAACAATATAAATACTCTAATGAGGGTTGCAAATTGTGGGTAAAAGTAAAAATATTCGATAGGAAAATGGGCCATAAATGAAGAAAATATAAAAATTCATATGAAAATTGTTAAATTGTATTCCCATGTTAAAAAAAGAGCTTACAGCTAAAAAAAAATCCGAGATTATTTGGGCGTTGAACTATTTTAGTTTTAACTTAATTGAAGATTTGCTATCTAATTTTGAATTATTTTTAATTCCAATAACAGAGAATTAGATTTCGAAAGAATCACACACATACATGTAAATAAATAGGCATATATATATACATATACATTTATATATATATATATATATATATATATATATATATATATATATATATATATATATATATATATATATATATATATATATATATATATATATATATATAATGTATGATTATATTTATGCGCTATTATTAAATATAAGATTTTATAACTGACAAAATTTAATTCAATTTAAATTAGTCAAACTCCAAACTTGTATGTTTTTTATTGCTCAATAAACCTAAATATTTTTGTTAAGAATCATAACTTTTATGAATACATTATTGATATAAAATAATTATTAAATAATATATGTATATTTTTGGATGTGTGTGTGTAAAATTTGAGAAACACCAAAAAAAATTCCATAAATTAAACTGAAATATAATTAATGTTAATTAACATTCAAAATAAATAAAAACTGTAAATTTGAATAAATCATTTTCATCAATTTAAATTAAAATTAAAACTTAATATTTTATTAAATTGCAAAGATAAAATAAAATAAAAATATTATAATTAATTTTTAATTCAATTGCCGTAGCGACGAATGACAAAAAAAAAAAAATGTAATAAAACATTCTTTACTTACGAAATTCAAAAGCATTTTGTCTTGAAAGGAAATGAATAAAAGGCATGTCTAAGGCTTTTTTCAATTATTCCGACATATTCCATAAGAAATACCAGCTCACAATATTTCTGAATATTATTTCCACCAAACGAATGAAAATTCATTCCAAACATTTCTGCGCAATTACCGCTTTAGTCGGTAGTTGTGACCATTCATCAGAGAAAGTTCAACCCAGAGTTGTTCTGGCCGGAAAACATAATTTCATTTCTTTCCAAAAGAGGAAGCAGGAAAACAAATTTTTTTTTTTTTGTCATAAAATGGACATGAGGTTTTCTTATTTATTGTTTTGAATAATTGATTTGTAAAAATGTTTTATGAATGTCAGATAGCATTTCTAAAACAAAAGGATGTAAAGGTAGCTTTCATATCGATGTTTTAAGGAATTTTTTTTTTCTATCAAGCTTATCGTTTGGCAGATTGATTGTTAAAAAAATGTATATCTTCGTACTGTAATCTTTTGTTTAAAAAAACAAACAAAGCTAAGAATTAAAATTTAATATAATTTTTTAATAAAGTATTAATTTTTCGTACTTAAAAACTTCTATCAAATAAAATAAAAAATATATATAATTTTCTCTTTATTATTTATATGTTTTTCTATCTTCAGGAAATTTTCAAAACATGTATAATTAGATTATTTTATATTATTACCTTTTTTATGCATTTATAATTGGAAAATGATTATAATCAATCAATCAAAACGTATGACGTTTAATACATTTTAGATGTTTCATGGCAATCAGTTGTTTATCTAATGTAGGTTTTACTTTTACTAATTATCATATAGCATTAATAATATTTTTAAGATTATATTAGTATTTATTAATTCCGTGTGGGTGTGGTAGCCTTGTGGTTAGGGTATTGGCGTTCCATCTGGAATGTTCGACTCCCAGTGACGCCAAAGACCCACCGAGTAAATGCGATATACGTGCTCGTTAAATCTGTGGAATCGAAAGTCCTATGGTCGGTCATTGAGTAGTTGCCCTGGGTACAATGGTCTGGAGAAATTTACTCCCCCTTCAGATTAATGCCAAAATTGAAAAAAAAAAATAGATCCTATTGTGCTGCCATCTATCGGAGGATTTGAAAAGCAAAAGTCTTACTTTTACCTTTATGGTGCTCTGATTAAACGAAAGACACCCCCAATTGACTTAAATTCGCATAGCCGAGGCATAGCGAGCTTGGCTTGTCCAAGTGTCATTAGTAACAACAGCAATTTAATAATTCCTTTTACCAATTTCTCGATGTATCCAAAAGTTGTGATTTTTCTGATTTAGTTAACATTTGATTTCCAATTTAGTTAATTATTGGTTTTTATTATTAAAGTTTTATTTATTTAATATTTGCCTGACTTTTCTGTTTAGACAATAGTTTGCCACATTTGTGTTCAGCAATTTAATTTTGAAATCTATTTTCTCTTTTCATTTTCGCATTGCAATTTAGTTCTTTAATTTGCATGTTGAATAAAATTTTATTTAAATTTTTTAAATTATAAATGCTTCTGAAATTAAATTTACAAATGCTTTCAATCGATGTTTTAAGAAATGAATTACAAAAAATTTAATTTAAAAAATATTTTATTTTGATAGCAAAATATTTTAGTTTATATAATTAGTTTATATAATAATGCATAAAAGAGTTTAAAATAAAATTAAAAGTGTAAAAATGTTTGGTAAGCTTTATTTATTGCCTCCTCTATTAATGATTCATTTGTTAAACCGTATCCTTTTCCATACAATGTTTGTATTTTGTTTTTTGAATTATTGTGCCTCGTTTGAACTCTTCAATGGAATATGAAAAAGAAGGTTATAATTTCGAACTTATTATCAGTACTGCCCATAAATTAATCATTATATATCCATTATCAAAAAAAAATTTTCTATCCATTTAATGTTAATAAACTTATTTGACTTATGACTTAGTTTATTTTAAATAAATATTTTATATAATACTATTTTCGGTGAAATAATTTTGCGGAATTTCTTAAAAACTAATAGAATGTTCTGTACAATATTTTGTAATTTTCATTCGATATTTACTTTATAAATTTCAAATTCCGATGTCAGTTTTAAATATGAAACGAATTTATCATAAATTTGTAAAAGAAACTTTATTTGTTTCTTATTTGGATTTTAATGTACGAATATTAAAAAACAGTGTAATAATTTTTAAAATTTTTCTTAATTTGATAAACATTTCATTACATTGCTTTACCTACCATTACTAAAAATTTTCGAATGTTTTTATTAAAGTATATTTTAAATTTTTTAATCTAATATTATTTTTTACTTAATTATAAATAAATTATTTTTTATAATTAAGTGAATTTATAATTATTTTATTTAAGTAATTCTTGAAGCTACTAACGTTCTGAACTATTGAGATGATAGAATATGCTAATATAACAAACAGACCAAGCTGTATATTTAAAAACTGAGGATCTGATAAGGATTGGAAAATAATTATTTTCACCATTTTTTTATTTCTACATAAAATAAAGTAATTGTCGATAAATAAAAAAACTAATATAAAGTCATAAAATAAAAAAAGTAATGTGTTAGCAAATTACCTTTGTTATTACCTTAAAATATTAGCAAATATTGAATGAATGATATACTAAAAATATTAAAGTAAAGTGAAACATTTATCTTCATTAATTATATTAAATTTTATTTATTGTTGATTTAAATTAAAGCATTTGATTATAAAATAAAGAAGCTAATTATTTTCTATCTTCAATAGTATATCCAATTCTTTTCAGTTCCATAAATTATACGACACGGCGCTGTTAATAATCTTATAACTAAAATCTGCATCTTTATAGCCTTCTAATGAAGACATTTTAAAATGTTGAGAATTATTTCCATATTTATAATGAAGGAATCCTTAACAACCATCCAGATAGACGAAAATGCTTAATGACCTCCTGTTGTCCAATAGTAGTAGACATTAAAATCACGACTTTCAACTTTGGATAGTACAGTTTTACTAATAAGCATGGTGAATAATTTATCTAAATAAATTATTTGGTATAAAAAGATATTGCCTAAATAATTTTCAATGCATAAATGTACATTTAAACTGTAAGCAAAGAATGTTTAATTTTATAAATATCACTTAAATGTGTTAAGAACTTCAAAATATTAACTATTTTCTCCGTATACTAACCATTTTTCCTATAAATATAATTAAATAAGTAATTGAGTGGCAATTTTATGTATATTGTAATAAATATAACTGAAGTCAATATTAAAAAGCAATTCTTGCTTTCAACTCATACATCTAGCGATGTAGTATATCTGAGATACCCAATATGTGCTTATTATTTAAAAAATTAAAATCAAAATTAACATAATCGATGGTTTAAATAACTCTTAAGCACATATACAATACAATTCATAATGGCAAAAAGTAGCAAGTTAAACAGTATATTTAAGTATCTGGCATATATTGTATTCAATGAAATTTATTATTTCGTATTGTTCTCTCGATTTTTCGATAGCTAAGTATTAATTTTGTATTTTTTTGTTCTAAGCTTGTGTGAGTTTATTATTATGTTTGCATAAACATGCATTAAAATCGAAAAATTATATTAATATAAGTAGGAACACATTATGAGTACATTAAGAACTGTTAAGTTCACTTAACGTTAAAGTAAGAGGAAATATATAATAGTCTTTTAATATTGCTTAAATTTTTGTGCATACTTTTCTTTTTATTTCAAAGAAATAGTACATTTAGTGCAAATTCAAAAGCAATACTTTAAACTTTTTGCCGAGCTCTTAATGGATGTGAGAGTTATTTATAGAGTTTTTATTGATTTATAAAAGAGTGCATCTGTTCCAGAAATTTCCTTTCATTATTCAGTGAATTCTACTTTTCTCTTTACATCTTAATTTTTTTTTATTCGATAACAGGGAAATATTTTGATTTGCTAATATAAAAATAATTTCCTTCTTAGTTTGCAAGGAATTTCAACTGTTGATTTATGGAGAATGCAACATTCGAAAAGAATGTAACCAGAAAAATTAATTTATAAAATGAGCTTTGTTTCTAAATGCAAAATGGAAATTACATTAAAAATTTAAATTCAGAGTTTGATTACCAGAAAATGAGTAAAGCGAAAGAGAAATCTTGACAAAAAATTCAATTATGTCTAACGTTTGATTTTTTTTTTGTTACTTAAAATTTGTTCTATGTTTTATTAAATTATATTAAAATGGATTCGTAATGCTTTTATATTTTAAGCTTGTTACGAGACAAAATCATTTAAATTAAATTAAAAATTCCTTTATTTTTTTCCATACGAGTTGCTCGAATAAAAATGTTTGATGTATAGTTTAAAACGTCAAATCAGTAATAAAAGTAAAAACTATTTTCTAGAAAAAAATTAAATCAATTAATGCCTAATTCTTTCCCTCTCTATATTAAATAAATGTAAGAAACATCTTTAAGTCGTAAAATATATAAAATTGTTATAATCTTTTAATAAATCACAAAATTTTTATTTATAAATTTTTAAGATTCTAATAAGTTTTTTAGAATTTTAAAAACATTTTAATTAGCATGTTAAAATTTGAATCAATTATTTAAAACATACATAAAATATTCATGTATAAAAGATATGCTATCATATAAGCAAAAGCATTTTAATTTATTTATTTTTAACTCTAAAATACTTTAATTAGATTTTATTAAACTGTTACTGAAATTTGAATTAAATGTTTTAAAATTTAATTCAAATCTAATTGAAAAAAAATTTTTGCATTCATTTAGGAAAAAGATGTGTGAAAGAAAGAGTATATATATAAATAAGGTTTGTTACAAAAGTTATATATTACTTATGCCCAGTGTAATTCAAAACAGAATAGAGTGATAATGTAATTCAACATAGAATAGTAATAGTGTAATTCAACATAGAATAACAATAATATAATTCAATACAGAATTTATCTGAAATTGAAATTTTACACATATGATTTCTCATAATGGTGACTGTAAGAGATATTTGGGCGAAATATGACTTAGTACATATATATATCTATCTATATATATATATATATATATATATATATATATATATATATATATATATATATATATATATATATATATATATATATATAGAGAGAGAGAGAGAGAGAGAGAGAGAGAGAGAGAGTTCTGCTTAGCGTAAAGATTACTCTTAAATTGCTCCTTTAATTGATTTCAATTAGTAAAAGTAGTTTTACTTCGGAAACTTTTATATGGAAGCAATAAAACAACATTTTTTTGCAGTAGCTAAATTTAATGGAGTTAAAAAAGATTGCATATAGTGTTATACTGATTTTGCACAACCCAAATTTAATACATTTTACATCAGAAGTATGAGCATGAAAATACAAATGTACGAGTCTCTTAAGAACAAAGTTACTTTTAAATCACTTCTTTAATTAATTCAGATTAGCGAAAAGTATTTGTACTTCAAGAATTTGTACTTATATTCTACAAAACATGTTTAGAAATATTAGTTTAATTGCAAATTTTCAAATTTAGATGAACTAAAAATTCAAACTGATGTGTTGTAATTATAAAGTTGAAAATAAATTATTTTTCAAAATTCCTATTTCAAATAACATTATTCTTAAGCTGTCTTTTTTTTAAATTTAGTTAAATTACTAAAAAATACCATTTCAAGAACTCTAAATTTTAACAAAAATAACGCAAATAATGTTTCATACCTAAATAACATATTCTATATCATATCATCTTACCCATTATGAGCACTTTTCTGAGAACCACCATTCTATTCTACGCCATTTTATCTTTTATGGCTGCTACAGAATCTAAAAGTTAATTCGGATAGCAGCTAATAATAACATAAGCACCACGGTCGACTCGCGTGTCAAATCATTACATTCGCAACAGCTCTTTGTTATAGTTGAACTAGGAACTATCTTGCTTCGAATTATCAAAAGATTTACAACTCCGTTGTTCAAGGAAATTTATTAATATTTTCCTTTGAACTTCATGCATTAAATAATAATAAAAAAGCTAGATTGGGAAAAAGGTGATGGCATTTCTTTTCTGCCTATGTCAACTGTCACCATTAGGACACAAAAGCATATTCACTTTTCTGCAGGCTTAATTGAATGTCTGCGTTGTGTCCCACTTGCAGAAAAGACATTCTGAGTAAAAATGTTTGTGTTTCATAATAAGAAGCAAGTTTCTCTTTTAATATGGTGATGGACATAAGAAATCATGTGTGCAATGGGTTTTTTTCTATCGGAAACAATTAAGCCAAATTCAGCGGAAGTGATGTGAAATGTAAGAAATGTTATCTGAAACTTTTATTGCTCTTTTTTAAGCGATAAGGTATAAGCTATTTTTTTTTCTAAGTATGACTCATGCCATAGTCAAGATACATAAAATAATTTAATCAAAATAGTCAGAAACTAAAATATTTTATGCAAGTGCAGCTGTATACATTTAAAAAATAAAATTCATATGGAAAGTCAAATTTCTCTATATTTTCTGAAATGTTAATATTATAAAATATTTTTAATTTAGTAAAAGTTAACTATTAAATTCAGACTTTAATTATATAGTTTCAATTTAAGTATTATGCTGATTAGAATTAAAAACAAAATTAATTAAAAGCAAAATATATTACACAATTCTCTAATAACAAGAATTATTTTAATGTTTCAAAGCTATCGGAAATTTCAGTTGAATTAATAAGTATAAAGAAAAACATCCAAAAAAATCAAAAATTACATTTTTATAGAAGTTTATTTGAAAATTCTTTGAAATGATTGGTTTCAATACGCCAATTACTGGTTAGTAATCAAGGAAACCAATAAATTAGTGTTTGTTTTATTCTATAGATTTTTAGTCATTTTTAATTAGAAATAATTCCCATCTTTAGATATTATATAAAAATAATTATCATTTACAAAAATTCATTTATTTGTATCAACAAATAAGAAATTTGTGAACTAACACAAACTCCATTCTTTAAAAAATAATATTTTTTATTTGTTGATTAATAAGAGAGCATTATTTGATGTAATTTATTAATACTCGTACTTTTTAACCTTTTTACATAAGTTCAAAATTTTAGAATTAAAATTTATGTATTTATAATTTATTTATGAATGATAATTCATTCGATTATTTGTAAATGATAATAGTCTATTTACAACAACCTCAAATTTTTACAAATTGATATCTTGTTTATTAATTATTGAAAACTAAATAAATTTAATATATTAATACTAAAAATGATATAACTTTCAATTTCAAATTTAATGACAATTCTTTGATTCATAAATGTAATTTTACATTTCGTTTTAAATAAAGAATTTTTGGAAAAAACCTGATTAAATAATATAAAATATTTTTTATATATATAAATTACTATACATAAGGGATTTTTTCTATGTAAAAAAACAATGTAACAAAAGCTCACATTTTAAGTGAATTACGAACCATTATTGAGGACGGGAAACCACAATCTTCTGTTTACTAAAGTCTTTTTAAGAACTTGTTTTGAAAGAAAGTTTAACTGCAAATGGTTTTATTGTATTTTTTATTTTATTTCTTTTCCTAATCTGTTTTGTTTTTTACTATAAGTATAATGTAACACTAATAATTTTAACCACTGGCTCTTTGATAAATTAATAATAATTATTAAACTTAGTATCTTAATCATAAATTCATACTCCCAAAATAAGAAATTTTTTAAGGATGATGTTTCTTTACTTAGCAGATATGAATGGGATGAAATAACATTCATTTCTAGTGCTTCTAAAAACCAGTAAGGAATGGGTGATATTTCGATTTATGAATATATATTTCTCAATAGCAAATAATTTATTTCATCTGTGTGTATATTTAATTATGAAATAAAATCCCTTTTTTAAGTAATTTTAAAATATATAAATGTTTATGAAAGCTTTAGAATAAAAATTTACATATAACATTTTGGTAAGTTATATAAATGATTTAATACGATAGAAATCATAAAAAATCTAATGCAAATAAGTATCCAGTATATTTTGATATCGTGTATTAAAAACATCAAACTGCCCATGGTTTTTATAAGACATTTAAACATATGATTTTTAGTATCTTTACGGAAAAGTTTTCATGCCAAATGGGTTTTATTCATATTGCAAAAGAGGTAATTCCTGAAACTCCTAAACACGTACCAAAAATCTGTGGATGCATAAACGTAACCGCAATTATCTTTATTCCACAGAAGCTTGTATTTAACATAAGAATTCTAACTTTTAATATACATTCCATTGGTTAATTGAGAAACAATTAGTTGGTGCTGTACATTTATAATTGAAATTCTGAGTCGAATATTGACCTGAATTCTGGTAGCTAATTCCTTCAAAAATCTGCTTAAATTTTTTCCACACATATTTTAATGCTGCAGTACCTTGTATTATCAAATTACTTTGTAAGTAATTTAGATTTCGTTTTTCAATAAATGCAAAGAATCGAATTTTCTCCGTTTTTCAATAAATAAAAACATACACAATTTCGTATATTAATATTTATTCGTGTATTATTTTAATAAACATAGCTTATTTATCTATCAAAAATAGATTTAATAAATTTCATGTTAAAAAATATAAAATATATATATTGAAAAAACATCATAAAAATTTTATTCAATTTCGCAGTCTACTGTGTAATATTTTAAACAATTTCAAAATGAGAAAAAATTTAGATTTATTTTTTAATATTAATAAAGAATACATTTATTTTTAAATAAAAAGTAAGCTCTTCGTGCTATTTTTAGAAATCAGTAGCAAATCAATCGTTTTTTAAGACATCACAATTGCTCTTTAAGAATTATAAATTTAAATGAACTTTTTAAAACATAATTCACGAAATCATTGAGAAATATTATGAAAGTTTTAATGTTTATACATTTTTAAGTAAATAATTTCCTCATAACTTTTTTTGTAAATGACACAAGAACTATATTTTTTTTAGACTTTGTGTATCTTTATGAACATAAATTATTTTTTACGCATGACAATATTATTCGTAATTGCCATTTCCAGAGAATATCTGGAAAGTTCATATAAATGTTTTATTAAATGGAACACAATTTGGTTGTTGTGAATCGTTTGTAAACTTCTAAGAACAAAGTCAAAATGAATCATTGGATGTTTTCTTTACAGAAAACATTCAGTCATAAGGCAGCTGTTACTACGACACAATTACAAAAACCTCAAACCGTCAATAAATTCATCCTCTTTCTTACGAAGAGTGTATTCACACATCTGTCTACGAAACTGATTTAATGTATATCAGTTCATTTGTTACAAAATTCCAAAATGTCCAAGCAAAAAAAAAAATCTCATTTAAATAATATAGATAATAAATATAATTTAAATGACAATAATTAAAACCAAATCTACCAGTTTTGCTATGTAAACATTTAGAGCTAAATACATTTTTTGTCAAAACGAGTTTAATAAACAATAAAGATGTGCCATTGAATACAGCAAAATATTTGTTAAATTTTTCAGCTGCTTTTTTTTAAATATTTTATTTTATTCAATGAAATATTCATTTAGAGTGTCAATTTGAAAAGTTAAACATAAAAATTCGTAAATTCATCGATTAGAAATTATTCAATTACTTTTGAAAGTAATTATTAGATTCTTTTATAATTGAAACGGCTATTTGTAAATTTATGAAATTATTATGCCTTTAAAATAATAATCTTATGTAAGAGAAAAAGAATCTATTCTTATTATCATTTGTTTTTTTACTAGCTTTCACTATCTTTCAGATTTTATTTCTTAGTAATTATTGAATTAATTCTTTTTACATTATAATTTAACAACATTTTTCTCTTTCAATAAAATCTGCGAAAATATTTATATCAATTAAAGTATGTTGTGAAAAAGTAGTTCGTAATAAAATGTCTCTTATATTGTCACATATTATACATTTAAACGTCTCCGTTCTATAACTTTAAGCTTTTATTTTAAAACTGTTTCACCACAAAAATATAGACCGTAATTTTGAAATTTATTGCAACTTATGTTTATACTACATTCATTAACTTGAAACATTTTTTACTATTTCATATGCTCGGGTTATTTAGTTGAATAAATGATTGATATAAAAATCTTGTATGAAACTATATATAAATATATATATATATATATATATATATATATATATATATTTATATTTATATATATATATATGTGTGTGTGTGTGTGTATGTGTGTGTGTGTGTGTATGTGTGTGTGTGTGTGTATGTGTGTGTGTGTGTGTATGTGTGTGTGTGTGTGTGTATGTGTGTATGTGTGTGTATGTGTGTGTGTGTGTGTGTGTGTGTGTGTGTTATTGAAAGCATTCAAATTTTTACCAGCCAAAGTATTTTCGTACAGAGGATTCAAGTATTTTGTTATTTTCATTACTTGGTACAACTTAAGCAACAGTATAATAACCATAAGGTATTGGAATACATTTGAATTTTTTTCTGCATACAGTTTTCATGAGAATTATTACTAAGCGTGCGAGTTGTATTTACTTCCCTTTAACAATAAAAACACAGAAAATTCTCAATCCGACTCGTGTGCATACAAAGAAAAAGCGTTATCTACTACAGCGATGCTGATACTTGGAGCGATGGTTAGTTTCAGGTTTCCACATCACTTGACCTGTTTTAAATTATAACGTCAGCAGTAACGTGATGCGAGTTCCAATTCATTGAAATAACCACACGGAAACAGAAATGTATTAAAAAAAGCACTCGAATTATTCACAACCAAATTTATCAAAATAAAATGGAATTCTGTGATTTGTAAGTAGACTTTTTTTTTCCATTTTGAATCTCAAGTGCGATACATTACACCAAGCCCAAGTGTACACAAAGTCAGTTTTTTGCTTGCATAATAAATAAATAACCAAGGAACTCACACACAAATATTGTCCTTTAATCATTCACTTCCAGAAGCTAATCAGGAAGTTGTAGAAATGAACGAATTGACAAGTATTGCTTTAATTGACATGAATGTGGAAGAAAAGTATCAAATCTGTTTACTCAAGTAATGAAAAATTGCAAATAAAGAAGAAAACAATATTGGATTTTCATATGCTTTAAATGGAACTACTAAAGGGAATTACTTTCTACCATGATTATTGCAAAAAGTATCTACAATATCCATCCCAAACACAGCCCTGACTTGTAAATTTCAAAAACTTTCGAAAAGATTCAGTAAAATAAAATATGTCGACTACTAAATACGCTCAGCCCCTTCATTCTAGGTAGTCACCGACAGTGACAGCTGTATTAGGTCACGTGTTATCTACTTTTTAAACGATTTCAAGAAAAACTTTTGTATTGTCCTCATCTCGATAATGTACAACTTTATATAGAACTTTACCTGTACAGGTTAGGTAATGACGAATATTCTAGCCGTACAGCTTTTTTCTCGGTATCCTTGACACTTGGAAGATTGATTGCGCTGTATGATTTTCAAAATTATTCATGTTTGTCATTTGATTGTTTGGCAAATATCGTCTCATAATAAGCATAACATTATCCCAATCAAACAATTTGGAATTAACCAGTAAGCCATTGATTAATTGCTGAGTTGTTCCATCTTACTGGATACATAGTCTTTCTATCTCCATCTAGTACCTAAATAACTGGCACAGTAATACCCATTTGCTGATTCAAAATAGTCCTACCTTGTGAGCAATCCTTTATTTTATTACCAAGATCCAATGCAGTTGCAACTACCACACAAGTGAAGATTATTTTCAGTTTCTCTTGCTCATAATGACAATATAATAACCCTCTAGTGTCGAAACCCATGAGAGATTGGATTATTATATAGGTTTAACTAAATGTTTGTCTTATTTAGAATTTGTTTCATAATTCTTGTCGTTAAATCTCAGAATGAAAAAACGCCGTAGAATCAAATAACATTCCACTTTGATTATATGTTCGAGTTCGACGAAGGAACAATAGCCGCCTACAGAGATTGTGGATTATCTTTCAGAGAAATTGGTAGTTATGCTAGGCGAAACCAAACAATTGAAATGCGGATATGTGATCATTGGAAGAAGGAGAGTACTAAGGACCGACTTGTTCGATTGCATCCACATCACTAATAATAGGCAGATTGAGGTCATAAAGAGACAGAAGGGGATCGAGTTTGCGAGGCTTAGTGCCAGAAGCTGAGGCTTCTATAACTAATTTTCATACCTTGCAACTCGAAGCTTTGAACTCAAGTCTACCTTCCAGCAGCCGCCACCTGCCTCAGTAGACGAGCCACAGAACCATACCTTGATGAGGCGAGTAGTCTCGCCGGCACCCACACACTTATTATGGCAAACATTCTCGTAGAAGATTTGTAACAATTCCTTTACGAACCGTCAAGTCCTATACTATTCCTCAATATCCCAGCTCTCGACCGGACCATCGTCAGAAGCACGCTGGTATTCCATCATAGGAATGTCGTCCGACGCAATGGACATTATCCTTTTCAAGATAGACCAGTTGCGCCGGTCCAGGATGGTACTCAAGCTTTCGCTCTTGTACACCAGCTTACTCCTTTCCTCCGAGGTCCTGGTACAAGTCAGCACGAAGTGGAGACAATCTCCACAACATTGCACGAGCGACATAACTCGCTAATCGGATACCCTCGCTTATGAAGGTATTCCGGCACACGTCCGTGTCCTGTCGCTATTTGGGCAACGATAGCATTACCGAAGACTCTTTTGTCAGAGACAGTTTCAAAGAATTTGTAGGTCTGACGACCCACCTCTTCATTATCCCATCTCAGCTGCCATACACGCAGTGCTTCTTTATGCAGCACCTTTGACAGGTGCGACCTTGGACGTGACAGGTCCAGCGTTGGCTCTGGAAGATTCGCAGCCTCTTTGGCCAGTAAGTCGGCTCTTTCTGTTTCCGAAAGTGCCAACATGTGCTCGCACGTAATGCAAGCGTACCTCTCTTTGCTAATGGCTTCCTGGTATGAGTCCTTCGCTTTATTAACCAAGATGTTCTGGTTATTTGATCGGCCAGGGAGTAAAGGGAAGACAACGAATCACTGTATATGTGACAAGTGCCGTTGCCTGGGTGTACTTTGAGCCAGTCTAGCGCCAGCCTCAGCGCAGAAATCTCCGCCTGGAAGACGGAGTTCTCGTTACCAAGTCGAGCACCAAAATTTGCAATCTCATGCCCAAAGTACAAGATGGTGAACCCAATACCGATTTTACCATCAATGCCTGATCCATCAGTAAAAATTTCCAGACCCTCGCCAGTAGGCTTTTCACTATCGAAAGGCACACTACAGCGCTCCGCTGGGTGACATGACAGAATGTCTACCCTCTGCTCAATCTCATCTGGCCGCAGATTAACCTCGTAAAAGACATATGGCCTGCGCTCCACCAATACCATCAGCTTTGCATATTCTATGCCTGCTTTAATATCCAGCGGTAGGACGCCCGCTAGCACTTGTACAGCAGCTGTAGAAACTGTCCTGTAGCATCTTGTGAATGCCATGAGTGCCGGTCTTTGAACACTCTGTAGGTGGCCACAGAAGGTCTTACAGTCCAATCTGTGTCCCCATGCCCCTACACCAAAAAGAGCCATTCTCTCGGTTCCACTCCTATAAAGGCGTTTGAGTAATTCAGGCTCTCGCCCGAATAGAACCCTAGCCGTTCGTTGGAGTGCCATTGTGACGTTCACAATATTTTGCCTCACCTCCTTTAAATGGGAGTTGAATGTGAGGGCGCTATCGTACGTTACACCCAGGAATTTTAGCTCCTGCACGGACTTTATGGAGGTTCCGTCCCACCGGAAGACTGGCGGTCTTTTCAATTTCCGCTTTCTGGAGACCGTGAGGGCCCCCATTTTGCTCGGATTGAATACCAGCTTAAAAGTTTTTCCCCATTTGCTGAGTGCATTAAGGGCTATTTCCGCATTTTTCTCGAGCTTTGCTCGTGAGTCACCAGCTGCGACCAGTAGCATGTCGTCAGCGAAGGCTATCAACCTCGTATCATTCGGCATGTCCAGTCGCAAAGCGCTGTCTGCAACAATGTTCCAAAATAGTGGTCCACTACATGACCCTTGCGGTACACCTCTGCTAGAATCGAAAATCAAATTTTCTTTCGAGCCTTTATAAATTATCTTTCTGTCTTCCAAGTAGGACTTCACCAGCATATATACATTATGTGGACATCGTGCTTGGCCAAGGAGGAACATTACTCCAGGTCTCCACACGCTATCAAAAGCACCCTGTACATCTAGCGATATTAGGCTAACGTACTTTCCTGTCTCCTGAAAATACCTGATTGTGTCATTAAGACACACGTGTGCCGTGTCACACGAGCTGCCCGGCCTAAAACCGTGTTGGGCAGGGTGAAGTGCCTGCGACTTCACCAGATGATGGTAAATTCTTTGGGTTAGGAGTTTGTCCAGTACTTTGCCTAAACTAGACAGTAGACAAATCGGCCTGTAGGATCGCGCCTCAGACGCGATCTTCCCTTGTTTCACGAAAAGGACCAACTTGGCATGTTTCAAGATCTTGGGAAATGCTTCAGAAACAGGCATTTGTTGAAGAGAAGTACAAACATTCCCGGATTACAATCGAAAATAGTTTGCACCACCTCGACCGGGACATTGTCGAGACCCGGGGCCTTTTTCTTTGCCATAGATTTAATGACCGACTTAATTTCCACTTTAGTAAATGGTCGATCATCGCCTCCACCGCAATAGGAGTCCGCTATACTCCTCATGCCTTTTTGCTCAACACTCTCTTGGTCCGATTCATCCACAGGGAATAAACCAGCTACAATCGTTTTTACGGTTTCCTCTTCGCTGTTGCTCAGAGTCCCGTCAGGCAATTTGACGCTACTCATTGGTGTGCTTTTGACAGCCTTACCAACCGCTATCTTGTATGGCAGAGACCACACATTAGATCTCATTTGCTTTTGGCAGAATTTATCCCAGTTCGACTCTTTTTTCGATATAATGAGTCGTTTGTACTGGGCCGCAGATCTATTATACAGCGTTTTTCTGGCCCTGCGCTCATCGGAGTCGGAACATTTCTGAAACCGCCTCCTCAACGCTCGTGTTTTACTCCGTAGCATTGTTAGCTCGTCATCCCACCATGGAACCTGCTTTCTAGCGGTCGTGCTAGTACGAGGCCTGAGCCTTCTTTCGCAGATCCCCTGTAGCACCTGGGTAATGTTTTCCACTACCTCATCTAGGTCTTTGCCCTCTTTAGCACGTATGATCTTATCGTTGAGATCGGGTACTTTTTTATTGAAGTCCGCACCCAATCTCTGAAGGCGATATTTCCCTAGTTTAAATTTACCACTATTTTTGTTCTGCATAAGCTTAGGTGCTAGCCTGAAGGAGATGTAGTTGTGATCACTCAAGCAATTTTCAACTACTTTCCACGATGAGAAGGACGACTGTAGAGCGCCCGTCGTTACCGACAGGTCAATCCAGCTCCTCCCATTTACAGTTTCAAAGGTCGGCCTGGAGGTCGCATCATTTAATAAAACGAGGTCGTTTCGAATAAGAAACTCCACAAGGGCTTCCCCTCGTTTCGTCCCCACTCTAGACGGACACTCGGGATCCCACATTTGATGCCTCGTGTTGAAATCACCTCCTATGAGAACCCTCGTGTGGAGCCGTATGATCTTTTCGAGGGTCTCCAAGTAGCCGCCAATGTCTGCTCTTGGAGGGACATAGACTGATACTACCAGTAGCGATTGGCGCAGATCTTTGATCTCTACCGCTACGATATGAGTATCCACATGTCTGGTCCAGACGCTGAGTTTGGTGTTGTTAACGACAACCGCAGCCATTCCGTCGGCGATGTGAGCCACCGAACTGGTCTGGGGAAAGACTGCGATCTCGCCGTCCACCAAATACGGCTCTTGCAGGAGAAGGATTTCGGACGAACCCATTTCCGACTCCTTTAAAATCTCCAGAGTGGCCGCCTTCGATCTTGCGAGATTAATCTGCAAAATGCCATACTCTAAGCAGTTGATTGTATCAACCATAGTTTGTGCGAGAGCGTAATCTCTCACATTCCCGTTTATATTGCGGGCAGCGGACGTCAACCGCCTTGTGTCCACAGTTTAATTTCAGTTTGAATTGCTTGTTGGCCCTTACGCAGTTGGCGCAACAAACTTCCTTTTTTGGGCATTCTTTGAAGGCATGTTCTCCTGCGCAGATAGTGCAGGTTTGTGCCTTCTCTGGGCATTTAGACTGCAGGTGGCCAAACCTACAGCATTTGAAGCACCTCGTTGGTTCAAGGAATTCCTTGACCCTGTGCTTCTGCCAGCCGCAGCTGACTTTTCCCTTCTTGATGAAGGCTTTGAAAACTTCGGGCGCTGTTTCCAGCACCCAATGCTTCTCTGACCCTTTTCCTTTTAACTTGAAAACCACTTTCATGTGGCCTTCAGGGATTTCATTTTGTTCCCTTAGTCCTTCGAGGACTTCCTTCTCGCCGTCTTCACCCGGCAGATCGTATATCATCACTCTAGGGAGTCTCCGTGCAGGCTCCCTAGTTTCCACTCGTTCCCCAAGCACTTCGATGATTTTTTTGGTCATCTTTTTCGCGATCTTCTGAGTTCTTTAACTCGATCGCGACCCCGTTATTATTTAGGTTTAAGTCCTTGACTGCCACGCCCAGTTTCCTCGGATCAATTGACGTTTTTAAAGCGTTCTTTACCCCGTCAGAGGTCAACTCTGTACCCGGTTTCGGGTACACTAAGAGGGCATTCGTCGGGGCCCTCTTTTTCCCCTTGCTTTTGGCTGCATCCGCATAGGACCTGGTCTGGCCCTTTCCGGTGCTGCCTGTCATTGTGGGTTTTGCTGCAGGGGTCACTCCTGCCTTCTGGGTAGTAGTGAGACTCTTCTGAGTCTCGGCCTTTTTTGGCCTGTTTCTCTTGCGAGAAACCTTGGTCCAGCTTTCTTTTGCCTGGACCCCCTTCTCCTCATTACAGGCCTTTTCTGGCTCTGTCTGAGTCTCTATCGAAACCATTGCTGGTTTCGCGTCCGTGCATTTTTTAGGGGGGGCTTCCCCTCTAGCCATTGCCAAGTGTTCAACAAGTGCCTCGACGACACTGGAGTCGACGTTGTAGCGCCGACATAACTTCAGCAGATCGCACTGAAAAGTGCGTTTTTTCACAATTTTGGTACTCTTTTTTGGGCTTTTGTTCATGTTAATCGCTTTATAATAATGCAATAACTGATGTAACCATATAAGAGAAAGAAATTTGAGCTTTGTTCGGCTCAGCTACCAAACTTAATTGGTTTCTTCCAGTTTGACCGCCTGGGCCGTCCCCGACACGGATCCGCCACCCTTTCCACGCTGCAGTCAAGGGTAACCCGCAAGGCTTCCAGTATGTAGTCCGCCCTACTCCAACATGCTGTGAATCACAGGCTTCCAAGAGATCGGACCAACGTAGGGGCTCAATCCTACGGTCCCTCAATCCATCGGACTGCAGAAACAGTCAATTTCGGAAAGGGGAGGATTTCTCGAAGGCCTCTCACCTCCCTTTCACCCGCTCTCCTAACCGCACAGCATTGCGGGGTCGTTTCTCACAAGCACGACCAGAAACAGTCACGTCTTCACCGCGCAGCTACTAATTTCCATGTCGCGGCGGTCAGCAGAATTTCCTCTGGCCAAGGGCAGGGCACTAACCCTGTTATCCCAAGGCTGGTACTTTCCCACTTTGGAATTTAAACCAGACCACACGCTCCACTTCCATTTTTGCATTGACAGTTGACGCCTCCTCAATCTTATATTCCATTTTTGTGCGGTGTATTGACCCATGCCACATTACACTAATACGCACCATTCACACGCCAATTCCTTTAAATAAATAACAGTAATAAAACAAGCTTTCATTGCGTCACTAATGCGGTGGACTGCCGCATCAGATCCCACATTCACTGCCTTAAAAATTAGGAAAATATAATAGACTACACACATATTGCCACTTTCATACTTAAATTCCATGTGTTAAACACATTCGCTGCCACAGTCCTTCTTGGCTACCTTTTAAAACCCACATATCACGAATCTGCAGGCCGGAAAAAGTAGCGAACTACAAATCCCTTTCATAGGACAGCTTTTACATCCTGCATATGCTCGAAACATTCGCCATGACTATTTCTCAAAATTAGCCGAAAAGGTCCGTGTCCCTTTCCGTTATAAAATCCGCCATTTTGCGGAATAGTCGGAAAATAGTAATAATCAAGCATATCCGGTTGCCGGCCGGAAGACGATAACTATTTTGAGCTTTCCAAAAATTATAGTAAATCCCTTAAAAACGCCGAAGAACTCGGCGGAAAGCTCTCAAAGCATATCCAAAGAGGTCTCTGTGAGAGAGGGTAGCCAGCCCTCACACTTCCTCCTCTCATCTTTTCTTCACGACCACACTGCTCGGCCATATAACGAACCACAGCCTAGCACATTTAGTCTGTAACACATCATCCAGAGTCTGCGCCTACCATTTGACGCCGCTTACAAGCAGAGTGGTCTGTCATCAAGACGTCCATTGCTTCGTCTACCTTTGACGCAGAGTCACATTCGTCTCAACCACCAATGGTGCGATGAAAAAAGGGATGTGGACAGAAGAATGGAATGAAATCGTCTTTACTGACGAGTCAGGCTTCTGTTTCCAATATCATGATGGTCGCATTCGTGTCTGGAGACACCATGAAGAGTGGTTGCTGTGCGGCTGTGTTATGCACATAGGTCTTACACCGGGAATTATGGTAAGGGGAGGTATTGGATATCACCTCGCACTCCTTTAGTATGCATTGCATGTACTTTAAACAGACATCACTACATCTCCAAGGTGTTGGAGCCAGTTGTACTTCCTTACCTTCAAGGCTTGCCCACAGCCATATTTCAAAGGGATAATGCGTGACCACATGTGGCACGCATTGCCCAAGGGTTATTCATCAATCACCGGATAGAATTGCTCCCCTGTCCGGATCACTTTTTGGATCTTTCACTGATAGAAAACATGTGGTCCATGGTTACTTAACAAGTGACACAGAATACGTCCCCAGCTGCCACACCAGATGAACTTTGGCAACATGTGGAAGCTGCTTGGTCCGCTGTACCCCAAGAACACACCCAAAGTCTTTTTGAATCAATACCGAGACATGTGACAGCGGTGATCTCCAAAAATGGCGTCTACTTCGGCTACTGATTTTGGCAGAAACCACACTTCACATAAGTATATAAAATTAATTATTTGATACTTGATCAGTATGTTATCTATACAATAAATTTTGTTGTGATATCTCTTATCTTTCTTGGTGTTGATTTTGGGTATCCAGTAGTGTATTATAAAAATCAGCATAAATCTATCACACAAATTTTAAAACATTCGATCCATTGATTGATATTTCTTAAGCGCGTGCGTCTTTCATCAATATATCTACAATTTTTAGTAATTTGTTTCTCTTTTATTTCGGATGTATATGCATATACAACATCTTAAATTCATAATTTTGATTCATATCACCGTAATTTTATTTCACAACAATAAGAATTGAATATTATAACACCGTAATCTTAGGTTAGGTCTAGAATAATGTTAGTCAATATTTTGATAAGAGTAATTATGGTTATCAAAAATTTCATAATTTTGAATCAATAATGCTGCAAAGAATATTACAAAATATATTTTATCTTTGTTTTATGTCACTTTTTATAAAAGTAGTCATACTAACTTTCAATGAAAAGCAAATATATAAATGATTGGTACTTATCCATAACGTCTTTACCTTCCTTACGATCATAATATATGTAAAGTCACAGCCTTTTAAATAAAAAGTGTCCATTTAAATTATTTATTTTGTTATAGTTCACAAAAATAAATAAATAAAGTAAAATAAAAACTTCTGCACCATAATATTGACAGTCGATAACCGAATGTGTGTTCCAGCTTATAGCAGTTATTTTTAGAAAGAAAAATGGTCAAAATGAATAGATACAGCCATGAATTCATATAGGACAATCAACTTTGACAAATGCAAAAGAATTTCTAGGTTTTTCCTTAGTTCAAATAAAATATTCATAGCTATTGACTGTCCCTTTCAAATAGAATTATGTCTTCCATTTTGAATTCCTAGTTTTCTAGTAAGAAGTATATACTTCTAACGAAATATGATACAATGCTGAAGTACTTAAGCAGTAAGCTATGTCTCAATCAATTTAATCCCTTGAATAAATTACTCCAATTTAACTTCTATTCAGAATTCACAATAAAGTAATATAATTCATTATAAATTACGAAAATTCAATAATAACTTCACGTCCTTGACACTATTGATATTGTTCTCTTTCTATTGCTACAAAACATTTATAACTAAGATTGCCCCTTTTGAAAAAGGAACTTCTTATGTATAAATATTTGATCAGACTGTCGTAAATTGACAGAAACATCTCTTATTGGATTATAATGTATGAATCAAGGAATATTATCTTCTTAGATTTAACTTTTCTGTGTTCATTCACTTTTAATGCATTTGATACGTATTATTCTTAAATGATTCTTTGTCAAGACTTTTTGTGTTAACATCATTTTCTTTTATTGCCATTGGAAAAGCTTAAGAAAATCAGATAAAATGATGGAGAAGTATGTTATTTAAAAAACACGTAATCTTTTAAATTAGAGGGAGTGGTATAACAAATAGTATAGATAAGGAAACATTTTTTAGGCAGCACACTTACCTTTATTTGATCAATTTTCATTCATTGCAGTTAAATGACAGAGAAGAATATGTTATAACTTTTCTTCTAAGCTTTATATGCAATTAAATATGTTTGGATACACGTGTACCTAAATGAAAATATAAGCACACATTTAAAAACGGTGTAAATTCCTACCAAAGGATAGAATTTTCATTTGAATACCTGGATAATAATGCGCTAATAGTGGTTGTAACAGGTAACTGTGTGATAGTGATGAGAATTTAGAGAGCAATAATACAAACATATTCATTTTACCAACTGAATGCGAAACAGGCGCTAATTCCATCAATCTCTGAATGATTATACCACAAATCATATCGGATTCAAATTCAAGACAAAATCAATGTTTGTAATTTTTATTACTTAAATGCATAGAGATTATGCATGTACAATTCATCACAGAAATTGATATTAGACGAACAACTGAAAAACAAAAAATTTGTGGATAGATGGAACTATATATATATATATATATATATATATATATATATATATATATATATATATATATATATATATAGTGATAATATATAGTGATATATAAAAATTTGTGGATAGAGTTCCATCTATCCACAAATTTTTGTTTTTCAGTTGTTCTGTAATATATATATATATATATATATATATATATATATATATATATATATATATATATATATATATGTATATATATATACATATATATGTATATATGTGTATATATATATACATATATATGTATATATATATATGTATATATACATATATATATATATATATATATATATATACATACATATATATATATATATGTATATATATATATATATATATATATATATATATAGTTTCACGAATGGTTTATAACCCTCTTAATGACTTCGCAACCATAAAATGTGAGCTATCTACTTAACAACTCTTAACTAATCCTACGAATTCTTCCATATCGATTGATTTTATTTATATCTTATATACTTTGCCTTATGTTGGCTGATTCTTTTCATGTTGCTGTCACTGATATTTATTGCCATTTAGTTTATATATCTGTGTTTTACATGTAAAATAATTAATTAATTCTTATTCTGATATACTGTTTTTTTTTCCATTTTTGTTCATCACATGATATAAAAACCCACTTTTCAAACGTGAAGAATGTAGGTATGAACATAAACGTTTATTTCATGAAATTTTAATTCACATTTAATTGAAGCAGTTTTTTTCGTTTATCATAATCGTATTCACACGTGCGCAATTGCACTTATTGTTTCAGTTCAATGAAACAATAATCACATTCGAGCATCAATTGATGATTATAAAAGGTGTGTTTTTTTCATGAAAATATATCAAAGGTGTGAATTGCCACGTCGCTGACATTAAGACAAATGTCTGCATGAATAAAGAATATACAAATGTAAATTCACGTATAATTAAGAGATAAACATGTAGGTATGTTTATCTCGGCTAAGCAAATATCTGTTGCCACTTGTTATTGCATGAAAGTATTGAAAAACACGCCAGTTACTAAGAGAAATCAAAATGAAAACTTTTACTTAGAATATTAAGATAATTACATACAATTTCTGTAGTTACATTAAGAAAAATACATTTCATCTTATTTGTTTTACAGACGTGATCCAGATTTACTATTTGAAATGAAAAGCTAAAAATCCCTCAAAAGATTTACATATTCCTGAGATCAATAAAGAAACAATATTTTATACCAAAACTCATGAAGACCGTGTTAAAAAATGCAAATCTGACAGCTTGCAAATCAAGCAAATAAATTGCTAACAAAATTAAAGTATTTATTCAAGAAATACAATAGCGTAATATTTTCTTACTTTAAAAGAATGTAAAAAATTATTTTTAAAATATAATTTTGAAATATTAAAAAGTAAATTATTACCTGACTTTTAACCAATAAAATGAATATTAGATTGTCTTTAAGAATGAATTTTATTTTATTCTTAAAGACAATCTAATATTCATTTTATTGGTCTTCACTTCCTCAAATTAGATTTGTTAATCTGATTTCTTTCGCTAAACCAAGAATCGTTGCATGCCCAAAAAAATAATTAAAATCAATTGTATAAAAAAATAAAATAATTAAGTTAAATGATAATGATGTCGTGTCCATGAACTACGTGCAAAATCCCTAAATGTCCCCGATGATGTCAGAGACAGCCCTGGCGATCTCTACAGTTTCATATGTAAAAACAAGCTCCACAGGATCCTCTATACTGATGTTAAAAAGCTTGGACAGCAGAAGATGTGTTGTGGAGACAGCTGGGTGTTATTCGGGCAATAAGGACAAAGTCTGGTGTAGCTTCTCTGTCCACCTGTGGAAATTCTCATACCTTTCAAGTGTTGTTGTAAGATTGGCTATTATAGTTGAAATGGTTCTCTCGCTGTTTAATTTTGGAATGGGAAACTTTTTAATTTGCTGGAAAATTAATTTTCGGATGGCAACTGCATTGGCATCAACGAGGTTTACGCATTTGGAAGGATGAGGAGAATTACGGGCCTCTTTTGCGAGCTTATCGACTATCCCGTTGCTAGGGGTATCAACGTGCACCGGTATCCATTGTAAAGTGCAGGATCTTTTGATGACAATGATTTCGAGATTAGCTTTATAACCTTATGACTGAGTTGACACTTACCCCTCTGTATCGCCTGCAGTGCGGATCTTGCATAAAAAAATAATAATACCTGGTCAACTTTAGATAGGTAAATCTCCAAAGCACACTTTATGGCCACGAGCTCACAAGTATAGTTGGAAGCAATTTTCCCAACAGGAATACTTTGTCACTCCTACTCACCATCTGTGCCAAAAAAGAGGAGTCCCGCTTCACCTCTATCGAGATTAGAGTCGGAGGAGCCATCCGAATAAGCGAAGATATTCGTATATATTATTTAAAAATTGGTTTCAATAACAATTACTTTTTATATTGGAGCTAATAAACCTTTAAATAATTTTTAGAAAGGCTCGATTTATGATATCACTTCTAGAAATTATTCTTTGAGACAGAACGAATTAATTGTTCTAGTAATTTTATTTAATTTCCAGTAAGTATTTTTACTATAAAGTTAAGAATAGTTATTGAATTGAAGTGAATTAATTTTTAAATTTTTAACCAATGAAATTTCAAATGATTTGGAAATGATCTAATCAAAAATTAACAAGGCATTTTTTAGAATAGCTTTAAAAAGTCCATTGAATTACAAGTGATAGCAAGAAAAATAATTCTGAACTCATCTGATGAGTCAATTTTTAAAATGAGAGAAAATTTTGTTCTTTATAAGCTCTTCACCTTCATATAAATATACACCAGTATTCATATAATATTCAACTTATGTAAAATTTCTTAATTCAAAATAATTTTATGATTAAAATATTTTGTCGAATAGTGCATTATCATGATTTTTTTATAAATATTAATAAATTAAATGAAATATATTCCCTCCTTTGTTTACAGAAGTAATCTCAATTTCATGTTAATGAAAAGAAGCTGAATTTATTATTGCAGTTATTTTTATTACCAAAAAATTGATTTGATTTTCCTGTAAACGTAGGTTAAGAATTGCCGATTGAGGTTTTTTTTTTCTTTTTTTATAAAGGTAATAAAATTTTTATAATCCATTACAGAAAAAGAAATTTTACCAGTTGAGCATGTTATTTCATTTCATTTCTGAATAGTATTAACATTCAATTACGTGCAAGGAGAACTTTTCAGACTTAATTTTCGTCATTCATTTTTATTGGAAACCAGGATAAGGACACTAAAAAAGTATATTTTAAAGTAATCACTGAGTAGAAATTATGTAACAAATATCATTTTTATTCTTATTAAATAATTAATAACAATCTAATAATTCTTATTAATTATTTAATACACGTTAAAGATAAATACCTACGTTATAAACGTTAAAGATAAGATAAAATGCAAATTTTTGAGGTTTCAAATTTACTAATTTAAGTTATCATTAATAAATGGTGTTTGTTGCACCATTTATTAATGATAACTTAATAAACCAACAAGTACCAATACATAGACTCGAATATTTTTCTGCAATTTTATTTGTTTAATTTGTAAATTTTATCTGTTTTATTCGCAATATTTTATTAGTTCTAATACATTTTTTTTAGCAAGACATCATGAGATCAAGTGCAAAATTTCGTAGTTTCTGTCTTTTGCGCTGTCAGTTGTGTAAAAAAAAAAAAAATCAAACAAATTTACAAGGCACCATTACTTAGATTACAATACATTGCTTGAGCTGCTTTTTTCCTATTATAATTTAAGTGTGTAATTCCCGAATAATTTAAATGTTTTATGTATGCATGAATATAATAGTAATAATACATTACTAAAGTAATACATCATTAGATCACGTGCAAAATTTTGAAACTTCTAATTTTTTCACTATTAATTGGAAACTAAAGTCTAAACAACTAATAAATCAGCAATGTTTAAATTTTAATATTTTTATCAAAACAGTTTTGCTCAATTAATAAAAATGTTGATCAACACTTCATTCTCAATACAATAATTTTGCAGAAATGCCATTTTATTGTGTATATTTTGATAGATTATGTTATAACACATGATATCATTTGTTCACATGTTTATAATCTATTCTATCGAACATCGTATTTATGTCAGTTTATCACAGCACTTTTTCGAATTCTATGAAAATCGTAAACTTAGCACTTAGCCCTATTGATACATATTAATTATTCGAAAGTACTATTTTAATTCGATTATTAAATAGTTTTATTATTGACTTTTAAAAATTTCTTTAAATTTATTTCAAGAGTTATTAAGTTTATTTTAATATCTTATTTCTTTAGATTTTAGTTTTAACCAATACTTTACATTTCATCAACACAATTTTACAATTATTTATTACAATAACTTGCCCTTTTTTAAAAAAATTGTACTTTCTTTAAGGTCAAAAGGAAATAAAATTTCCCAATCGACAAATATTCAAGTTAATTTTTAATAACAAAATTAATTATAATGGTTTCAATAAAATTTTAAGACATAATATATAAAGATGGAATATAACGGTAGTGACTTTGAAAAATTAAACTTGCGATGTTTTTGGTTGGCAGTAGTATCTTTTTGGTACCTCTTGGCTTATTTTAAATACCATTAAATCTAGTTGTAGTTTATGAAGTTAATTCAAAGTTTTAGTTTATGAAGTTTTTGTGTTATTTACTTTATTATTTTTATCATAACTTTAATCAATTTTTATTTAAAGATATTTTAAAGCATGAGAAATGATTGAATTATCTAATTATTTCCCCAAAACTACAAAACTAATTATATTACAATTATATAATTTTAAAATTTAATACGGAAATGAATATGGAATGAAAGTTCTTCACAGTAAGTTTTTATAATCATTAATTTTATTTTTAATGGTGAGTTAATTCAAATGGTTTTATACACATGTCATTAAAATAAGCCAAATTTATTTTATAAATAAAAATTTTACACATTTTTAATCATTTATTTATAATTGTTTGTAATTAAATAATGTATAATTTTTTAAAACATATTTAAATATACCATGTAAAATAATTTTTCTGGCAAGCAAATAAATTTATGATTCTAATTTATACAGTAAATTTATTAATTCTATTCATCTATAAATGCAAATTTAAATTAATTATTTTTTCAAAATAAAGTGTTTAATAATATTAAACATTTTATTTCAAAATATTTTTTTTATAATTCCTGACATATTATTTATAATTTAAAAAGGATTTTAACTAATTATTTTTAATTCATAATAACATAATAAGAAATTAATTATAAATGATTATAATTAATTTAACTGTATTTTATGTAATATGAGGAATTAATTTATAATTATTAATTCCTATTGTTTGTATTAGTTATTGTATTAATTAATAAACAATTGCAATTCTTTATTTATAAATTTACGGTTCATTGCCTCTAAATTACCTTAAAATAGACCCAAAAATTTACATTAGATAGTCACATAATAAAATATTTCCTCTCCATGCAATAAAATCAGCAAAATAGTTATAAATTAATAAATCTGTAATTGCTTTACTGATGTTATTGTTAACAATGAACAAATTTGTAAGCATAATTTTATATTTATTTTAAAAAAGATAATAATAATGTAATAAAATGTTAAGAAATATATTATTTCAGTTTTAAATGTGAAAAAACTGCTTCGCTTATTAATGAACATGTGTAAAATAAATGCCGTTATATTCAACAAAACAACAGAAAACGAGTTAGTTCCGAAAAAAGCGAAACAAACATACGAACCCCGTGCTCGACCTTTTCGGTTGATCTTTCAGTTGCAGTCCAAATTAGGACTGGATGACAACGTCGTAAATTGACGGATCAGAATTTTCACGACAGCGTTTTGATCAAGAAGGAAGCGCTGCTTCTGTTTCGCTCCGTTGTCAAGTGAGAAGAAACAAAAGCGGTTACAGAGAGAGAGAGAGCGATCAACGCTTTCGTGAATCATGTCAGCTGTTCCTTTGGGAACAGGTGGTTGCGCAGGTGAATTACGGTTTGGAATGCAGCGTGGGCTAAGTCTGCCCAACGGAGTTTCCACATACTGGTTGTATACTTAAATGTCATAAATATATACGTACAAATACACAAGTATTATTTGGAACAATAATACTTGTTTCTCTGTATTACTCAGAAAAATAATACAGATAAGCAAGTATGTATTATTTGGAAAAATATAATTTATATATGTGTACACAAATAGAGTGTGTGTAATATGAGTACACATAAAGGAGCATATACTTCATTGTATACCTGAAACTAATTTTTTTATCTAAATTTAAAATAGTGTTTGTATAAAGGCGACAAAGGTGAAAATTATATTACTGATCCTGAATATTATCCTGAAATAATTTTTATTATGTCATCAAAACAGTGGATAAGCTGCATGCATTCTCTTTTGAGATATAAATAGTTCATATATTTCTATTATTTAAGTACCACATGCGTAATTTACGTAGTAAATTCTTTAATTATTCATACATTACTCAAGCACTTTTGAATAATTTTCAAAACTATTAACAAACTTTATTTACTGTATAGAAAGAGATATGCAATTAACATAAATTTATATTTAAAAAACATATTAGATTAAAAAGAATTTAAAATTTGGCATTATAAATAGGTTCCTTTTGTAATACAAATGAGACCATTTGTGTGCATTCATTCATATTTATCACACAATTTTTTTGTTATAAATCCAAAAAATTATCAGGTGGTTAGTTTAACTAAGATCTAAGGTATGACTTGGTAATAAAAAGATTAATGAAAAAGATTAGATAAAAAGATTAATGAAAAAGATTAGATGTTATTCCAGTTACAATGTTTAAAAAGGCCATGGTGACCGAAGATCCATCATGTTCACTCAAAAGCTAGCGTACGTTAACTAAATCATAGTCTCAAGGTCAGCCAATACCTCTGGAATAGCAGGTCAAGTATTAGAGGATCTTCTGCTTGATCCCTGCCTCTAAACTACGGAGACTAACATCCATATGTTTCCACTAATTGGTAGGACCCAACTCAGGTCTAGGTACAGAGAAGCCTGCTGCTGCAACTACAATGTGCTAGCCGTTGGCCATCTGTGTCTTGATTGGTTAGGACCTCGTTCTCATCATTGGATAGTAGTGAGTCCCGGCCATCTATGTCTTGATTGGTTAGGACCTCGTTCTCATCATTGGATGGTAGTGAGTCCCGGCCATCTATGTCTTGATTAGTTAGGACCTCGTTCTCATCATTGGATGGTAGTGAGTCCCGGCCATCTATGTCTTGATTGGTTAGGACCTCGTTCTCATCATTGGATGGTAGTGAGTCCCGGCCATCTGTGTCTTGATTGGTTAGGACCTCGTTCTCATCATTGGATGGTAGTGAGTCCCGGCCATCTATGTCTTGATTAGTTAGGACCTCGTTCTCATCATTGGATGGTAGTGAGTCCCGGCCATCTATGTCTTGATTGGTTAGGACCTCGTTCTCATCATTGGATGGTAGTGAATCGGAATCCTGGATTAACTGAAGATCCTTCGTATTGATTAAAAGCGGCTTTGACACGTTAAACAGGTCATGGTCCAAATGAAATTATACCTGTGGGGTTGGCAGGTGAAATATTTGAGAGTCTTTCGCTTGATCCTTGCTTATAAATTACGAAAACTTTTACTTGACTGAACTAACCGGTAGAGCCAAATTTTGGGCTAGCTACAGGAAGTAAATAATGGTGAAAAACAATAACAATGTGCTAGGTTAAAAACTTTAATAACATATTACTGTAAACGCAGAATACCCCAAGATGACTGGAAATTTATTGACATACAGCTAAGAGAGAAACTCGTCAATAAAGAGTTACACAATGTAAAAGCCGCTTTTAAAGTTTATTGATTAAAGAATCAAAGTACTTATGTGTGTGTGATATAATTTGGCAGAAAAGAGATATAACATTAATAAGTAATGATGATTCCTCTCTCTCAATAATTTGTCAACTGTCATAACCAGCATCTTTCTGCAAATATTACATGAGAATGGTAAAGTTGAGCGAAATGGTATGACAGTCGACGCAGCTTCCCGTTTAGTTATCTGTTTTGCTCAACAGAAGTCATTCTTACATCAAAATTAATTTTAAACTGCTTCTTTTTAACTAATTTTTGTCAAAGTTTCATATCTTAACAACATTTTAATCGATATGATAAATATTTCTTTAAATTACTCTGGAAATATTCTTAAGAGGCAATGATACAATCTCTTAAAATCTCGTGCTTATATTAAACACATATAAAATCAGACACAGACCGATTACTGAAAATTATTTTTTATTAGTTATTAGCTCTTTTGTTGTCTATAGAATTTAATAGGAATTTTCTTAGAATAATGTGAATACAAAAAAAAAAATATTAATGGCCTTGATCTTCGGCCTGCATTTTTATTTTCAGTTTTTAAAAAATAGTTCCATATCCTAGAAATCACCCTTTGTGAAATTCCAATGTCTTCTGTCACTTCGGCAAATAAAATTCTCTTTTCAAATATACAAAGCAACTTTTTTTCATAATATATACATTTAATTCTCTCTCTTTTATAATTTTTAAATACATATACATAGTCTTTTAAGACACTTCATTAAATACAGAGCAAACTAATTCATATATTCAGAGAAGTACAGTAAGTAGAAAAATATGTAAGATAACCAGTAAGATCCTATTTTTAGACTGCTTACAGCTATCATCATAAAAAAAGATGTTGAGGAATAGAAAAGTAGCTTTGGATTATAGGATAGGAAGAAATTTAGTTCTCAGCTATAAACTCAGTGATCCTATTTCGAAAAATAAACAGGAAACGGGAAAATTATCAATTATTAAATCTTGTAGCAGAAGAAGTTTATCATAAGTGCATACCATTTACTCTGAAATATAAAGAAATGAAAGCGTGCAGGATGTATTGATATTTTCTCACGTTCCAACATAATTACATCATGAATCATGCAGAAAGTAGAAACCAGTTATCATTAAGAATCTTTACCATCGGTGCTCAAACTGTACATTTCAAATCGTACGAGTATTTTCCTGAAAGCAAACCAATCCTTTATTTGATGCCCTGTTAGATCTACAGTGTTGAAAGTCGCATACAAAAAATAATCATAAATATGATATAAATTTTAGTTCATTAATTTAATTTAGAAAAGATACTTTTTGTTTAATAAGAGTTTCATTTATTCAAAGGGTGAACACAATTTTCATTCAATAAATGTAACGTAAATTTTAAATCTGGTGTCAGCCTGTTTCTTAAAAAATAAAATGTCATATTATTTATGCTTCTTCTTCTGAATGGGCTGGCATGGTAGTGGTCAATTATTTATATTTAACTGAATATATAAATCTTTTATTTAAAAAGACATTTAATGTCATGTAAGGGCTTTCTTAAATTTTAAATTGACTGGTATGAGAAAATGTGCTGAGATTTCAATCTTCCACATAACAATTTTGAAAGGGGTTTGCACCATTATCAAAGTAAATGGTCTATTTCTTTTTTAATCATTTCATTTTAAACTTTTCTTCACTAAAATCCAAAATACCGATAAGAGAACATTAATCGATCTATTATTGTTTTCTATCGTGTCGATAATATGACTTTTTCTTAGAATTTCATCACAGGCGGTAACAATTACAGTTGCTTCACAAAATAAAATTGCATTTTTTTTAAATTTTAAAAAAATTGTAAGTTAATTCAATGTTTAATTAAATTGATCATATTGTTTTCTTTTTTTTAGAAACCTCCACAATAAAATGGAACCTCATTCATAGTCTAAGATTAATGTTCTCGAAATATATTCATTTAGATTCGAAATAATTGTGAAATTCGTAAATCTCGCATTGCTGAGGCTTAATTTTAAATTGCTAAAATTTCATGAATTTACCCAATTCACAAGCAGTTTATCTTGGTGTCAACAAATTACAAGGCATACCAGACAACATTGAGAAAGTTGTCTACTATTAGCTTCTATTAGTTTCGTTTGTTTTTTGCTCTGCAATTATTTTTCATAGATGAGGTCTACCTTCAGCATAAAGTAGATTCCAAGTGAAAATACACTACTGGCCAATAAAATTGCTACACCAGGACGAAATGCAGATAACAAAATGGTATTTATTGGACAAATATATTATACTAGAAATAACAAGTGATTAAATTTTCAAAAAATTTGGCTGGTTAGATCCTGAGAAATCAGTACCCAGAACAACCACCTCTAGCAGTAATAACAGCAGTTATAAGCTTGGGCATTGAGTCAAACAGAGATTGGATTGCATGTACAGGTACAGATGCCCATGCAGCTTCGATACGATGCCACAGTTCATCAACCGTAGTGACTGGCGTTTGGTGACGAGCCAGACGCTCGGTAACCATTGACCAGACGTTTTCTATTGGTGAAAGATCTGGAGAACGTGCTGGCCAAGGCAACAGCCGAACATGTTCCGTATCAAGGAAGGTCCGTACAATACCGGCAACATGCATTATCCTGCTGAAATGGGCATTATCCTGCTGAAACGTAGAGTTTCGCAGGGCTCGAATGAAGGGTACAGCCACTGGTCGTAACACACCCGAAATGTAACGTGCTCTTTTCAAAGCACCGTGAATGCGAACAAAAGGTGACCGAGACGTGTATCCAATGGCACCCCATACCCTCACGCCAGGTGATGGGCCAGTATGACGATGACAAATGCACGTCAAGGGAAGCCGCAGCCATGGTCTCCGAGCTGAGAGTCCATGCTGCTGCAAACGTCGTCGAACTGTTCGTGAAGACACTTGTTGTCTTCCAAACGACCCCGTTTCTTGACTCACGGCTCGTGACGTGGTTGCACGATCCATTATGGCCATGCGGATAATATGCCTGTCTTCTCGGCTGCAAGTGATAGGTGGCCGTTGAGATCCCGCATGGCGTTCGGTATTACCGTCCTGAAACCATCGATTCCATATTCTGCTAACAGTCATTGGATCTCGACCGACGTGAGCAGCAATACTGCGATAAGATAAACTGCAATCCCGGTACGCTCCCATTCGACCTTTATCAAAGTCAGAAACGTGCTGGTACGCATTTCTCCTTCTTACACGAGGCATCACAACAACTTTCTACCAGGCAACAACGTTCAAATGCAATATGTGTATGAGGAACCGGCTGAACAATTTCCTCACTTAAACACAATGTAGGTGTCGCTACTGGTGCCTGCTTTGTCTGAATGTGCTGAAAAGCTAATCATTTGCATATCACAGCACCATCTTCCTTTCGTATAAATTTCTCGTCTGTAGCATGTCGCCTTCTTGGTGTAGCAATTTTAATGACCAGTAGTGTATGCATTTACATTCATCATGGAAAGAAAACCCTAAAACTAAAGAAGAACAGAAAAATTAGTGTTCAAGAGTATTGAAATCTTATACCAATGAAGATTTTGTATATTTTTTAAAATGAAAAATCGCTAACATCACGTAGGCTTCCTTCCAGTTACATCATTTATTTTTTAAATTGTTTAAATATATAGGGTATCTTTTATAAATTTAAACTGATTTTCAGAAAATACATAAAATATGTAAATTTAGAACAATAGAGTGCATATTTGCTTTTCCTTCTTGGGGAAAACTCAATTGTCAAAGAAATAAAAAACAAATGACGCGTTAACCCATAAGGATTTTAATCATAATTAATTAATATTTTAATCCCATGTGTGTTTGCAAAGTAAGATTTTCTGAAAATTTGCAAATTTTCTTTCCCTTAAAAGGGATGAGAAGTGACTATTAGTTGTAAAACCATTTTCGTTTTTTATTATTGTATGCATTAGGATTCTTTATAAATATTTTATTATTATGGGGAATAACAACACATAATGTGGGAAAGAATTTTGATTATTTTCTTTTTACAGAGAAAATTGGCATTGATAAATTTACGGAAAAATATTCCTTGCTATATAATGATTCCTCAACGTCTTACGATTCTTTAAAAGCATCTAAAATAAATTACAAATCAATAATTACATAATCAAAAATAAATAAATAGATATTTTTTGTAACTCCCTCAAATCATTAAATTGTGTTAAATCTTTTTGTTACTTCGACTCCAATTCTATTTTAGCATCTACTAATTTGTTATATTATTAAAACTACCAGGTGTGATTCAGACATTTATTTTGGCTATGGATGATCAAGAGAACGCTTTGTTAGGATTAACTGAAACTAGGTGACAAATTTTTACAAAAATTTTGAGTTCTACCAAATGCTTGAAAATAGTACGTTAATAGGATACTGTATGCATATTCAATACAGACGATATTTGATGCGTAAGTACGTTTCCATACCAACGCCAATAACCATTAAAATTATTTTACTCTAATTCTTTTAAATCAAGAAATGCTATAAGAACTTATGATTATTTTTGTAACTATAAATTTCTTTTGCCATTTATAATTTCATTTAATGTACTAAAAATACTCGATATTGTTCATGGTGCTTTTCTTTTGGAAACTTTTGACAGTACAGGTGGTATTTTCTTTGCTAAATGGTGGACCATCTGAGTGTAGAATCTACTAGAGTTATTTTGATGCCGTGTACCTGTAGTTAGCAATTATTTTACAAGAAAACTGAAGTGTCTTTTCAGATTCCTATGTAACTGGAGAAATGACTTTGAAGTCATTTTAGATTTTTTCTCGTAAGACTAGAAGCTATGATGCAAAATGGCTTTCAAACTGATTCCTTGGTATCCCTTTATTGTTTTGATATAAGTAGCCTACATATTTCTGCAGTTTTCAAAATTTCGTCCATATTAGCCAAGTATTTTCATGATTTTTTTACAAAAAGATTTTTTTTTCTAAAGTATAGTGAAATTTGATGTCCACGAGGTTGGTATAGAACTTCATAATTAGAATTTGGTTTTTAAAGGTCTTATTATAAGTGTTTATTACACTGGTCAACAGTGGTTTTGGTGCCAAAGATTTTGGAGGTGATTTTATATGAATTCGATGTACTGAATCCAAATATGCCATTAATTTTTGCCTATCAGCTTGAATTTTTAAGATATCAACATTTTAATGAATCATGCATTACACTATTTTAAAAGAAAAACCATGGTTTAAACAAACAAATTAAACAGGGAATTTTTATTATATTACATAGATATTGCTTATTAAATACAAAAGAAAACAGAAAAAGTCATGATTTCAACAAATTACTCACTGAACATTTCGGAAACTTCTTTTGCGTGACATTCTTCAATGTATTTTGGAACAATTCCGTTTTAAAGTCCAGCAGTAATCTACCATCATGTAAGTATCCCATCTTCCTTGATAGCGATCCTCCATACATTTTATATCTTGGTGAAATCTTTCACCTTGCTCCTCACTAATGTCTCCTAAATTATCAGGAAAACGGTCTAAGTGGCTATGTAAATAGTGCACCTTAATGCTCATGTTACACCCAAGGGATCTGAAATTATTCAGCATTTCATTGACTAATTCAACAGTGCAAAGAAGTGCAAGGGCAAATAATTATTAGCCCTTGCACTTCTGTGGTCGAGTGATCCGTGATTATATATACTTAACATATAGAATTTTTCTTATCCGATGAATTTTGACTTATAGAGGCTCCCATATATTATATTGTCATTTTGATCAATTGATCAAAATCAAGTATTGAATAATCAGTTTACAAATTCAGCTCAAAAGCATTAAAAAGTAGAATTACCAAAATATACAATCAACATTTTCAGACCTGAAGTATGTTTTGATACTAAAGTATTACTGTCTATGCTTTTACCCTCTCTATATAATAGATACTCCTGGATAGAGTAAATGCGCGTCATCTGGGGATCAAATGATGCATATTCTTGTCAGAAGACTTTTTGCCTTACTTCAGAATAGACATGTTGACTCTCTTGTGTATCATGGGAAATATATTTTAATATTGTTATTTTATTGTAATTATTTGTATTGTAATTGTATATTATCGTTAAACAGGTCTGTGCATCCTTGCTTTTACTCCATTTCATTTTATACCTGAAAAAAGTATACATTAAAGATACGAACATTATAAAAAGAGAATGATAATAAAGTTCAGAAGAAACAGAAATCACAATTTAATAAGTAGAACAAAATAGAATAAAGTATACCAATATAATCAGCTTCTTGTATTTACGGGGTGAATTTTATTTCATTTAATTTTTATATTTGTTATCTTCTTTGGTCTTATTTATGGTTTGGCGTGGTTTTGAAGTGAAGTGACTCAATTTTAACGATTGTTATAAACCATTGCAGAAAGCCAAATTTTGGTTCCAATGTGGTCAAAAACCCCTGAAGAAGTTGGTTAAATTGGTACTTTATTCCATTTCACATCCATTTTGTTTTGATTAAGAAATTAAATTTAAATTTCATTTGTATTTTATTAATGTTTTTTTAATGTTTGTATTTCAATAGTATACTTCAAATATAAAAATTTCGATTTTACGCGTATTATATATATAGAAAATATATTATTTATTAATTAAACACACACACACACACAACTTAAATATATTTTAATAAAGAAGGATTATAATTATTCACTGCAATTAATCTGCTTTTAATTCATTAGAATATTTGAAATGGTGATATTTCAGTTTTAGGATTCTATAATAAAATCAAATTGCCAATAGAATTTTGCAAATATAAATTATCTAAATTGCTAGAGTGCGAAAAATATTTTCTTATACAGGGTAATTTGCGTAGATATATGCAAATTACCCTAGTTCAGTGTGCAGATGTGTCAAATAAATAATTATTTCATTTCCCGATCTGCTTATCTGATATATTGGCTTCGGGATCAAGTACTGCAAGAAAAACATTGTGTTACCCTTATCACCCACATACATGAGATCACACAGATGGTGCTCTATTTTTCGAAAAGTAACTAATGAGTTAACACACCTGTATCGTTTTCCTTTGTGTGCACATTTAAGGGAACGAAGCGGGTCACAGTTTTGTATCACAAGATTATATATCTTCAATGTCAATTACAAAAGATAAATATTTATCCAATTATATTTCTCATTTTTAATATTTTTAAAATGAATACTGAGGAAAATAGCATATTTGTAAATAACATTATAATTTAAAAAGCGATTTGCTTATATTATTTACACTTTTGCTTATTTACTTACTTAAAAAAATAAGAATTTCTAAAAATATATATATGCAAAAAAAATATATATATATATAATAATTAAAAAAATGTGATTTTTATCAAGATTATTGTTAATTTCATTATTAATATGAAACAGTTTGATGTTCTAGAATGGAAAAAGCATTTTTTAATCAACAATATGTGTGTGTGTGTGTTATTACACTTAATCACTACTATATTTATACTTCTTATATCTAAATGATGCTAAAGATAATTATTCAACTGTGTTAAATTTAGAAATGAAATTAAAATTATATATTTAAATATTTTGTACCTAAAAGAATTATGAATGAAATTAACATACTTTACTCTAAGATTCCAAATGGGACTGAGATGTTCTGATGGGAAAGGTATCGCTGCAATGATGAATCGATAGCAAGTACCATTGACATTGACACCAGCGAACTCCTCTGTACTTAACTCCAAGGAGCTTTACCAGTTTAATGGGAGCTGCTGGGTTAGCAAGTACCATATTTAAGTCAGCTAAAGACCATCGTGATGAGAGGGATTATGTATATTAAAAGTTCTGTATGGAGTTGAATATTTTTCTGTTGATGTGTAGTGAAGAGGATGGCACCAGTTGAAGTTTCGGTTTTGTCACATGACCTTAGTTTATACTTACTAGCTGGTTGACTGTTTTCAGCGCCTACGGTAAATAACTTATGAATATAACCTAACTTGTTTAAACAGTTCGATGAACGACTCTGTATTTACATGATAACATTAATCATAAGGCTGGCAAAGGTTGAATCGTCAAAAATATCTTTACTACTTCACGCAGATGCGCAAAAATTTAATATCCTTCTTGACTTTTCACAGTAATTTATGAATAATAAGAATGTGAATTCGTGCTAAAATACAGTAAAATATAGCATCAGTTTAGATTCAAGTTTACGAAAATTGTAATTGAAACTAGAAAATGTTTTGTTAGTCACACTAAAGGAAGTTGTTCAACGAAAATCTATGCTTCTCGTTTAAACACTGTCGCTATTAAAATAAGAAGTTTTAAGAATAACTTTTTTCTGATTCACTTAATAATGTCTCAGATCATCCTTTCCAACAATGATCTTTTTTTATATCAGTAAAGTGTGCAACTGCCTTTGACTTTCAAAGAAAAATATTTGGATTATTTCATTAGTATATACGTTTTGCTCGTTTATGTAAAAGCTGAAGTATGACAAAAAATTGACTTCCGATTTTTAAATTTCAGCCGGCATACAATTTCAAGTACATTTGTCACTAGCAATAACCACTTTTGGAGACGTTAAATAAGCCGTGGTCGCTATGTTCTCCAAACTAAATAATGCCTCTAATATGTTGAAGAAAGTGATATTGTGGACGTTGATTCTTATTAAAGAATATCCGTACTGTTCAATGGTTTAACCTTATATTGATTATCATGTAAAAGATAAAATGTGATAGAAATTATGTTATTGATTTTTAAAAATAGATTTTAAAGTTAGTAGGGTCTGATTTCTGATTCGTGTCATCAAAACCTCAACCAACATCAAATAAACTCTTAAAATAACAAATTTATGTCAAATATAATTTAAAAGGGGGGAAAAAGAACGTTATATTAAATTTCTTATGGACAATACTTTATCAATCACAAATTTGGAAAAGCTCAAAATGCATACATTGAAATCAATTATATTATTTAAAAAATAAATAAATAAAAACAAACATCTAACTTTCGTAGTACGTAAAATAATGAAAAATCTTAGGAAATGACTTATTTCACGAGATCTTGCTAAAATTAATAATT
This sequence comes from Latrodectus elegans, assembly GCA_030067965.1. Lineage (NCBI taxonomy): Eukaryota > Metazoa > Arthropoda > Arachnida > Araneae > Theridiidae > Latrodectus > Latrodectus elegans. Next base: position 76,242,348 of record CM057816.1, on the reverse strand, counting down.
AATTAATGCATTAATGATGTTAACAATATCTGAAATATTTGGTTTTAAGTGGATATCAAATAAAAAACAGTTAAAATAGAAGTGCTTTTTTTATAATCTTCTTTTTTAATATTATATATATATATGTGTGTGTGTGTGTGTGAATATCATCTTAGCACTTTATGAAGAAGATACTGCCATTTTACTGGAAATAAAAATGAAATAAATGCTAATACTTTAAATGAACATTTAAAGAAATTTAGAATATAGTTCAATGCATGGAAAACAGAAATAAAACATTAAATAAAAGTTTGGCTTATTTATTTTCACTTTGCTAAACTAATTTTTAAAAAATCAATGGTCTATGGTGACCAGAAAGCCTATGCATGTTAAAATTTGGGTGGTGAGTAGAGTGCCAGCTCAGGTGTTCATTTCATCACTTGTGAATATGATTCAAAATTGTGAGATGTCTGTTGTTACAATTGACTGTCAACAGAAACAAATAGTTGAAAACGTGTCATAATTTAACTTAAGCTAAAATCCGAACTGAAATTAATTCTTGTGCCAAATTATACACACAGTTAACTTGTTAAATGGTATGATTGTAAGAATTGTGAGAAATTTTTTAAAATAATTCTCTTGAATTTCAATATAATGTCTATACCAATGTGGGCTTTAATCGTTTCGTTCAGCTGAATGCAAATATTACGAGCGTTTTTATCGCTTCCCACAGAACTCGCAAGTACATAAATATAAATGACAGGAGGAGGATTCTTTATGAATTTTTTGTTTCACGACATGCACGAGTACTCGGGTAAATGACGAAAAATGAACGCAACGAAAGTTTGTTTTCTTAGACATCTGTATAAAGAAAAAAAAGGAGAGAGTGTGTTCTTACTAAAACATTAAATTTATTTTCTTGGTATATCCTAGATATAAGCCATATTGAAAGATTCCTAAGTTTATGCAGCTGAGAGAGTCTGGAACAAATAGTATGCATTTGAAAAGTCATTTTTAGTTGACGTTTACATGAATATAAAGATAATAAACATCAAAAAGCAATTTTATAATGGTGACAAATTAACAGTAAAATGAAACCTTATGAATGCCTTATTTCGATTCCTATGATTTTCATTTAACTAATAGTAGAAAACTTAGGTTGAATTTTTTAATCAATCACATTTTGATTTTGAAGAAGGGCAAGCGTGAAAATACACAATACTGATTCACATGTGAAATGGTATGAAACTAGTAGGATATACCTCTCCCATTGGTGAACTTTGCGACTTTCTTTTCATCGCTAAGCAATTCTAACTGTGTTGCCACTTAAAAACACCGTATATATGACACAAAAATGACATGAAACACTAGAAAAAACCAAACATGCCTATGAAAAATCAAAAAAAGAAACAGAAATTCAAATTGACAACACCAAAGGGAAAACCGGAAACATTATAATCAAAACAAAGGATGGTAGATTTTTCGAGAAATCTCTTGGGGGATATATCAAACTTTCACCAATGATATATTTAAATGAAATTTATTTGACAAAAGGCTTAATATATTCTCCAATCACTTATAGAAACGTTACGTGAATCACATTTAATAGAAAAGAAAGAAAATATTGATTTTTGTCGACAAATCCTTTGCCCAGTTTTACATTTAAAGTTTTTAAGAGAATGATATTTAGAAGAAAAATAATTCATATACTATTTAAATGATTATTAACTCCTGCCAAATATATGGCAACCAATAGCAAACAATTCAATCATTAATGTAATCAAATCCATAGAGGTGACTAATTTGGTGTATGCCTGCTTAGAACTCAAAGCAAACCGATTGGTGAGAATCAAAATTATTAATATTGTGTTTTCTGGGGAAACATTTAGTATACCAGTAGCAAATTGTCTAGTTTTTCATGTATTCTTTTAAGGAAAGATATTTTTCATGAAAGAATCGCATTAATAAGTTATACTCCTTTTAAATATTGTAAACTAAAAATACGAAACATATTTAGTCTTTCTTAATGAGTATTTCTGTTGCAAACAGCTTATACTCAATGATCAAATGCAAAGCTGAAGTTCAATAAAATGCATAGCTATGGGCGATTTTCATAAAAATCTATTTAAAAATATAGACCACGATAGTTTTAAGTCTATTATTTTTAAAATTCAAGCCGCTTTATATACTTGTTTAACTAAGCATGTAGATAATTTTAAAATTTTCTGTATCAAAACCATCTAAAACATCATTTTGCAGAATGTAATCTGAAATTAAGGTTACAAAATCACCAACTGTTATATTCTCTCTCATAATTATGTTCTTGAATATGTTAGTACGTGCATTTTATATTAGTGGTAAAATTCATGCAATTTTGATTTTTTCTCTATACAAACAAGTCAATTTAATGTGTTTTGCCATAAATTTTTTTATCATGTTTAGTAACATTTATTATCATAAATCTATTAAAGTTCATACACTGGTCTCAAAAACGTAAGGAATATCACGTTTATTGTATTTAATTTGAAAATGGATGTACATAGAAACACCAAATTTGGATGACATGTTCACAAAACAGGTATGTATTGATCGAAGCATAGAAGTTTACATAAGAAAAATGTATAAAAGATTTACAAAAAAAAATATTTCTGGAAAAATCCATCCTTGGAAAAAATAATAAACAGTTTTATGTAACAAAATATAATGGAAACGTAGGAAAAAGGAGTTTCAGTAAGGGATATGCCCATCGGATACATTGGCGGCATCACTCTCCCATGCTATTAAGTTGTCAGTCACGAAATGGGATGCGAAGATCAGATATGGAGTAAGCTATTTTTCAGCTCTCCTACAGACCTTAGAGGAGGACTTAAAGCAGCAACCTGTCTACCAAGAAAAGTCTACAAATACTCTGAAGGATTCAGGCCTAGAGATCAAGTTTCGTTTCAAACTAAAGCCTCAAGATTCCTCAACAACTACAGTTTGATGAGGTCATGCGTTATCATCCATCAGAATGAAATCATTACCAACTGAATCGACATTTGGGAGGGCATACGGATCAATTTTTATTTTGTTTGTCACTCAACGGTCACTTTTTTTGCACACGTGAGCTAGTTAGACCGCGACATACTGTTTAAAGTGAATTCCAAGCCACTTCAAACAATCATGCCGAAGATGAAATTCGAACCCACTAACTATTTAACCGAAGGCAAGTGTACTAATCATTCGGCCAACAGCTCAGCGACATATCGATTAAAGATCTCATCCCGATCTCTCACACACTAGTCAGAGTTCCTCACTGTCAGCATGACCATCGAGATACCTTCTAAAACCATTATTCTTGCACCATAGTAACCAGAGATTTCCCTAGTGTTGGACTGATTCACGTTCTGTTCCCACTGGGTCACCGCATGTCCAGACTAGCCCTGTCGTGTAAATCTGGATTAGTCTATAAAAAATACAGGAGTCCATCGTTGTCTGGTCCCCGAAACGAGTTTTCTTCCCCAAGATAAGCGAACCATTCTCTGTTGTCCGATGGGGAGGGTACACACAACTGGTCACCTTACATAGAGGCCTGTATGGTGAAGACGGCTTTGCACCGTACTAGAAGGTATTCTTCTATTTGATGGTAAATGGTTTCCAACAAGTTGCGGTATAGAAATACTTATTCGCTATTGCGCAAAAAGAGCTATAAAACGGTCTTCTGCAGGTGTTGTAGTCTGTGGTCTGCCTGGTAACTTGCATTCTGGACACATAAGCTTCGTTTTGATATTAGTTTCAGAGAGGGTGCATCACACTGCGAGATACATTAAGGCACCTAGTAGCATCAGCATTTCTATCTATCAAACCGAAAGACACCTTAACAATTCGGGCAAACGGTAATTTCTAACATTATGGGACAAAACTGACTATTATCAACGAATCTGATAATAAAAGTTGAACTCGTAACTACAAAAGCCTGATATTTTGGCATCTTTTTCTCCCACTCACACATACTTGTTTCTAGAGCTTTTTTCTTTTTCTTCTTGTTTCTTCTCTTAAAACTAGTTATACAAGTTTTAAGAATAGTAGTATATATAACCAGCGTTTTTGCATAAATTTACACAAATTCTTAATTATCATTTATATGAATTATAAATTTTACTGTTAAAGTCAGTTTTTTACGGCAAGCAACAAAAAACGGTAACTTTTAGAAGACAGTGTAAGTAAATTAATAAAAAATTCTAACAAAAAAAAAAAAATCAGTTCTCATTTATAAATTTATGGTAGTTATGAATCTTGATATTTTTATGTCTTACATAAAAGAACTTTTATGCTAAAATATATATGCTTTTAATAGATGATCAGAGCACAAAATAAACATATATGCTTTGTTTAAAAATGATTTAACAGTTGAAAAATATGTTCGTGCTTGTTTAGCATTTCTGTGACCTTGATGAAAAACTCTAAATATTTTGTCAATCGATGCTTTTCTCTTTTCAAAAGCCAAAATAAGATAACTCTGTCCATTTCTTTATTGAAAGTACACAGGATTTGTCTTGAAAATAAAAACGAGAGAAATGACGATTGTTTGGGAAACCCAGCTATCCAAAGTAATAATATATACATGCATATGCATATATAATTAATCTTTTAAATCAATGTTGATAATTTCAAGCACTCACTAAATTATTCAGACGAACATTTTAGCTCACCTAAATCAGTTAAGGCAGAAATATAATTAATATGCATCAACTTAATTGTAGTTTTATTAAAATTTCTACCCCTATTCACAGTTTAATATAAAAAAACTTAACATTTTTTTTTTAAACTTAATAAAAGTTGAATAAACCACAGTAGACACAAATTGGAAAAAATGGTGCGATAAAATTTGGAATAAATGCAACAATATTGAATCTAATAACGGCAATATTCAACTTAAAGTATAAAATATATCGTTTTTAAAAAATATATCATTAGTGATAACTTTTAAAATCCTCACTTAAAAGATTGCTTTTGAGTTTAATTCGTTGGAAATTTATTTCAATGATAAAAACTAGTTTATGTTTCAAAGAGAAAATTTAAGTTATTTTCTTTTAGTTGATCCCTAACCAACAAATAACTGGTAAGAAATCAGCTAAAAGTTGATTATAATTTTAAATTCCACTGACGAAAATTATGTTTACAATTTTACTTTATTCTAACATCACATGAAGCAAAATATACTCTTTTAGGTATCTTTTGCTTCATGTGTTTGCTTCATGACAGGTTATTCCGCAAATCCATGTTATTAAAAAAAAAAATCATTTTCAGATAAGTATTATCTAATAAGTGCTCAGAAAATGAAAATCTTTTCAATAACATCAATCTATAGACAAAGATTTGGCAATGAAAAATATGATCTCAAGCCAAATACTTTCATGTTTACTAAAGACGATTGGAAATTATGATTGTAATGTTCTGTGTGTGTGACTATTCTATATATTTCTAGTGGTGGCTGATTAATTTTGTGGTCTTCTGCTCAGTCTTGAATTCTAACTTAACTTAACTATTTTTGGTTTGTCGTTGCGCCATTTTTTTGCACACAGCACATTTTTTTGCACACAGCAATTTGTTACAATAGCAAAAAATAGTTCACGTAAGTGATGGGACACCATTAGATATGCAACAAAAATAGTTTGAAATAAGCAATAAAACTATTTTTTGGGTGTTTTATTTTTACTCAAAAGCAATTGGCAATAATTTATAAAATTGTTTGCAGTATTTCTCTCCAGATTGCTTTGGAATTTTTGTGTTTTTTAGCTGTGTGCAGCCATGAATGATAAACAAAAAGAATCTGCGCCTGAAATTGGAAAATTAGTTATTAATTTGCATATTGAAAGTGGAAAATCTATTAGAGAAACTGCTGAAACAGTCAGTTAACTTTAGTCATTCAACAGTTTTCAATATCATTAAACGACATAAAAAGAATCATATGATTCAGAATAAAAGAAAACATGGCTGACAATCATAGCTATCCAATGGAATAAAGCGAATTGTCATACGAATTATTAAAAAAAAATCTAAGTATAAGTGCTCCTAAAGTTACTCCTGATTTACAATCATCATATGGTGTAATTGTTAATCCTGGGACTATTAAAAGAGTAATTCGATCTGCTGGATATCACGGTAGAGTAGGCAGGAAAAAATTCTTCGTAAATGAAAAGAATAGAAAAGTCAGACTACCTTTCGCAAAATCCAACATACATTAAAACTCTGATTACTGGAATAATGTTATATTTGCTGATGAGGGTAAATTTAATATATTCGGTCCTGACGGTATAGAATCTTGGTGTATAGAAAACCGAGGGAAAAATTTTGTTAGCAGAACTCTTGGTGCCAACAGTAAAACATGATGGAAGAGGAGTTATGGTATGGGGGTGTATGTCGTCCGTTGGAGTTGATAATCTTGTTTTTATTGACAATAAAATGGATCAATACAAGTGTGATGACATTCTAAAGCAAAATTTGAAATTTTCAGCACGAAAACTGAACTTTCATAACGATTTTAAATTCTACCAGGACAATGACTCCAAGCACATTGCTTTGAACGTTAGACTCTGGCTGCGGTATAACTGTTCTGAAATAATAAAAACACCACCACAATCTCCAGGTTTAAATCCCCTACAGAATATTTGGCAAGAATTGGAATCAAGAATTCGCAAACGCACTATTTCTACAAAACAACAATTAAAAAATGTATGTGAAACAATTAAATGTCCCATCACTTATGTGAGCTATTTTTTCCCCCCGTTCTATATAAGCAATTGTATATTTATTTAATTAATATCTTAATATTTTTGACAAAATGTATGTTATGTAATAATTGTTACTAATTTTAAATATGAAACACTTCCACAAAAAATTTGTACATGTATATTTAATTTATTTTATTAGTTTCTTTTTGTAAAGCACAAATGTCCCATCACTTTTGTGAGACACTGTACATGCACCAGACATGGCTGGAAACTAGCAGGCAAATCTGTTAAGTTATTTTTTTATTGAAATGAACGAATTTGAATTTAGGAATTATTCCCTAAAGAAAAATTCCTTCAGATTCCACCGTTTGCATAGTAAAATTTCACTTTCGAGGAAAAATGCATCCAAAATATAAATCATTAAAAATAATTCCATATAACTTTTTTATCATTGACATGAATGTGATAACATATTGGTTTCTGTAAAGCAAAAGGAATACATAGTTGAATTAATAGAAACATCAAATGATCATAAAGTGAATAAAAAGTGGGATAACATGGTGCAGAAAGGCGTTTCCATCGTTACTGGAAGGTAGCAGGTTTTAAACCCGACACAGAAACAGGAGTTTATAATCTTTAAAGATTACTGATGTTCCTCCATTGTAGTGTGAAGAGGGTGCCAGCTAAGGAGTTAATCTTGACTGTGTTTCAAAATTTCAATGTAGTTTGCTATTTTCTGGGCCAGCAGAAATAAGCAACCCAAAAAGTATCCCAATGATATATGAGTTATAATGAAAGAGTTGGTCCAGTACTTGTCTTAAGGATATTATTTGCCCACAAAGAATAATATTGGAGTGGGATTAACAGTTCAAAGTGGATTTCAAACTACTTAAAACACCAGCATCCAATGAAGGAATCAGATTTATAAACTGAATTACAAACTCGGACATGGAAATTAAGAGTAAATGCTGTGTTTCCAATTAGTGAAGATAAAGTCGAAAAATTAAATATTTTTCAGACATGAAAAAGAAAGTAAAGAACAAAATGCTATCGATATGCATTGTATATAGTTTTTTAAATCTATGAAAATGAAACAATGAAAAATAACTGAAATTTTTATAGTCAAATTTTCTTAATAAAGTTTTTATTATATAATGATTTATATAGCTTGTTTAAAGTAATACTTTTAAAAAAAAAAAAAAAACACTTTTTTAAAGTAAATTTATAAAGATTTAATGAGTTTCCACTTTTAATGTGTTTCAGCAATTCCAGAGACATTAATCTAGATTTAGTTTATAAATTTAAATATAATAAAGATTGTTCACAAAAATATATAAATAAACTTTATGGATATTCATACATCATACATATAAGACCATATTTAACACTATATAGTTTAATTTAAATTTACAGTTTTCATAAAATTTAAAAAAAAAAGAATGAAAACAATGAATTTGAATGAATATCTTTATAAACACATATTTTACAAACAAGGTACACCAAACATATTAAAATTACATCAGATTATAAATGAATTATAAATAACTCCAAAATGAATAATTAAATAAATTAGATTAATGCCATTCAAATAGATTGTGCAACATATCAATATGACTAGATAATACATTCCATATTGATACTTAAATATTTTAATATAAAACAGTAGAAAATCTGTAGAGTATTTCTGAATGCACAAATGGAAAATAAGGGACATGTTGAAATGAAGAGTGATAAAAAATGATATTAATTGGTTGAGTGAAAACTGAATATTTATTTGATACGTTTGAAGAAATATATGAATAAAAAGAACAATATTCCTATAAAAAAAGCTTATACCAGAAACTCAAAATTCAATTTTGGGATGTACATATTTAAAATTATAAGTAACTAAGAATATAAATACATCAAAATAATTTATATGAGCAAATACTAAAACTATTCACAGTTTGTAGAGATAAAGTTTAATTGAGCATTGTACCAAGAATCCAAATAACAGAAATATCAAGATAATATATGCCTTGATATTAAGAAAGGTTAATTTATATTTTCTCAAAAGCTCCAAGAAAATATCACATCTTCATGAAAATATTCTCAACTGATTTTCTATCACAGAAAAATATAATTTCCCATTAACTAAAAACAGTGCAAAAGGGGTAGTTATTATAAAAGAATACCCATTAATTATCACAGACAAATAATGAAATTAGAAACAAAATGAACATAAATAGGGTACACAACACAAAATGTCATTGAAAAATTTTATATAGAATTTCACATTAATATAGATACAGTAACTAAATTAATTTTGAGATACATTTTAATACCTCAAATGCTACAATATTACAATGACGAAAAATAATACATTTCAACATTTACAAAGATAATTTAAAATGTTCCTCAAAATTACATTACACACATGATACATTAAAATAATGAATATTTCTAGATGAAACAAAATTTACATATAATTATGTTCTCAAATAGAAGAAATACATATGAGGAAAGTGAATATCTTAAAAATACACAAGAAACACATTTCATGCATCAATTTTAATCTAAAAAATGAATGTGTAAAGATACAACTTTTTAAAGTGATTTATTTAAGCCCCTTTTGAATAAAGACGTACATAGTTTATATTTAATGATCAAGCAAAATTTTCTTCCTAAATATACTTATCAAAATAATATAATACCCAGCTTTAACTATAAATTGAGCTTAAATCACTAGAGCTTTCATAAGTTTGATGTCACATAATCAACAACTTTGTTATGTCCAGAGATTTTTTTAGACACAACAATGAACAATTTGTATGAATAAATGAACACTACTATAATATATATGAATACTCAAAATAGTTCTAAAATATTCTTTTTAAGAATTTTCATAATATTCCAGTGTTAGTTTCTACAGAAATTTATCACTTAAGAGAAAAATTTGAATTCCTTATCAGTTAACATTTATGCATTTTGATAAGCAATAGAAACAGAAGAAATAAAGCAAGCCTCTCATTTTTAAAAAAAGAATGTTATTTCTGAAAAAAGTGTCACTTCAGTGGAAGCGACTTAATCAACAATACTAATGAATAACATTCATTCACAATTCATCATATATTTACAGATATTCATTAAATGTTGCAAAACACTATAATGCAAATCAGCATAAAAGTGATTTATCAACAAATATCAGAAAAATGACATCACAAGTGATTCAAAGCATGCAATAAATATTCAATCTACCAATAGAGGCTCATTATAAAAAGGTGCAAGAGGAGCAATTTTGTCCAAGTTCAAGTTAGTTTCTATCTAAAAAATAGTCAAGAAAATATTTGGGTGACTTTAAAAATAAAAAAAATTACATTTTTATTGTTTTATTTATTTTTTTGCATGCCAGAAAATTGGATTTAAGAGCATGTGACAAGCAGAATGATTTGAAGAGTAACCATGTACATTTTGAATTTAAAAAGTTCTGTATTTGCTTAGAACCATTTTAATGTTTCAAACAGTATTCTTAGCATCAATAGAAAAGAATCCTGTAGAAAATATTTTCCCACATATGCAAGTAATAAGAATTTTAACAAGTGAATAATAATTTTAAAGTTTTAAAAATGAACAATAATAAATGGCAAACTGATTGAGAAAATGATCTTTATAGCCATTTCTTCTGAAGTATTATTAATGCAGATTTTCTTTCTATGTGAAAATAATAGATCAGATATGCACTACTAAGGAGCTTCTAAGAAATAAAAATTTTATGATAATGAATTAACTAATTTTCTTCCCTAATATATATTCTATAAGAAATGAGTAGAATGCTTTTGAAATACTTTACACATGATAACATCTCACTCAACAACTTTAAACAATGATTTGGATACTTTGATGTAGAGTAAGAAGAGATGTAAATATAGTGCTGTTAAGAATGGTCATCATTTTTGAGTCGTTATTTTTGTATGAATAATTGTGCATAAATCAAAAGTAAAATTAAAAATGAATACAGTTTAAGCTGAAATAATTATTTCATTATTAATTATTTCATTATGTAAATTTAAAATAGGGAGGTTAAAATTCAATTATTTTAATTTTTTCAAATTGAAACTAATTGTGGAATAAATAAATATACACAAATTTATTAATTACTTATTACCTTTAATTGTTGAATTCTCTCAAAGAAATATCTGAACTAGTCAAAAGAAGCACTTAATTATGAGATAAATGATTACAATAATAGAGTAATTTAAATGTTTTATAAAATTCACTTAACAAATAAAATGCAAATAATTTTAAAATATTTTTTCTCACTTTGCTTATTTCAGTTTCCACTGATTTTCTGTTTTTAATGAATAAATTTGAATCTCATCTGAAATTGTCACGATCTTTTCCAAAACGTTTCAGTTCATATTGACAAAAATAATAGTTACTGTCACTAAGTTTAAGAAATACTTAATTTTTCCAGATTTATAAACAAGAAATACTGGAAAAGTACTGACTATAAAATAGTTAAGAATCAATAGAATCTTTTACCTTCTTGTTTCAAAACTGTTTCTTTATGATCCCCTTTTTCTCATAAAATCAAATATGTGTTTCTATATATAACTCAGTTTATATTACATTTTCCAAACGCCGCAGTAAATGCAGATTATAATAAAATATACTTATTTCTAAGATACTAATTTTTACTAAAACGACACAAATACATATTTTAAAATCCGATAGACTTCAATCAACAATAGTAGATATGGCAATTTAATATAACAATGATAATTTAACATTAATAGATTTAACACAACTTAATAACATTCATGATATACATTTTAACAGTGCTATGATTAAATTTTTGAAAACTATTGATTTCATTAATACAAGTTTTATTTTAAGAAACATAACTATTTTAGACATAACACTAACAGGCTATGATTCATCATTAAAAACATTTAATGACATAAATACACATACATTTAATTAAAAAATCGTTCCTCTTTTAGCAATATTTAAAATGTGGATAGCAAATAGAATTAGTTTAAATTCAGATTGGAAAATGGAAAGTATGAAAATAACATAAAAATTATATACATACATTTAGTTCTCCAGACACTCATCTTATATTTATCCCACTGTAAAACTTAAAATATAATATCAAGCTATGGACACTAACGTAATTATGAGAGACAAAAAGGATTTTATTCTAAATTTAATGTTTAACTGAATTTAATGTTTACTGAAAATAGTTGACTATATCATTTTATATCTTTTACATGTAATGCTGTGTGTACTTAAGCTAACCCTTTATTCTCAGGTTAATAAATAAATTTTTATTCAATAATCTAAAACATTTTAAACTTCCTATTTATTAAAGAGTTAAAATGAAGGTCGCAAGTTTCTTTACAAATTATACTCAGAAAGTTGATTACCAATTCGCCAAAAACGAGTTCTTAGTGTAACACATTCTTAAATTTTCTTACAGAATTTCAGTAATAAAAGATAACATTTTAAAGATACAAGAATAAAAATAATACGAACTTATATTAAAAAGAAATTATTTTAATAATTTCTTTTATTATATTTTTTATAAAGACTGCATTAGACTATATTAAGCAGTTTGAAAATATATGCAATTTATCATTATGACAATATTCTTAATAGTTGTCATTAAAAATTTATAAATCCTCAAACTTACATAGTAAAATAGTGCTACTGTTTCAAAGATTTTGGATGGAAAACTTTATAATCTATCAATGTAATTTACTTCAAGAATATGTGTTGTGGTGTAGCTATTTTTTTGGCTTATATCTATAATTTTAAATTTCTGTTAACAAAATAGTATTGGCATTCAAATGTGACGGATTAATAATATATTTGTATTAAAATATTATTTAACCGGTAATCCACATCAATATTATTCAGAAAACTGTAAAACAGATTTCTCTATACAAAAATATACACCTTAATACAAGTCCTCCAAAACATAAGCACCATTTTCATCAAAATAATTGGAAAATAACTCTCTTTTAAGATTTTCAAGAATAACAATTATTTCTGAAAAAGATGGACGTGCATGAGAATCTGCTAACCAACATGTTTTCATGAGACTATAAATTTCAGCAGGACAATTTTCTGGATATTCTAAACGCTTGCCTTCAGTCAAAACTTTACTTATATATTGATCTTCAACAATATTTCCTCTATCATCTTTTAAATCAGGATTTTTACCTAATGTGAACATTTCCCATAAAGTAACGCCAAAACTCCAAACATCAGATTTGTGAGAAAACTTGTATTGAAGAACGCTTTCAATAGCATACCTGAAAAAATCAAAAGGAAATTAGTTACATACATGTATTCATTCTTCTTTACTATAATTATACTTAAAGATTTAAATGAATGGATTATTATTCTGCACATTTACATACCATCTTATTGGCAGAAGTCGAGAAGTTTGCATCCTATAGTAATGATTTTCAGTAATATGAGCAAGACCAAAATCACTGATTTTAACATGATCACTAGAAGCAACAAGGACATTTCGAGCAGCAAGATCCCTATGAACTATTCTTTGACTTTCCAAATATTGCATTCCCTTAATAAAAAAAAAAATTATTTCAAATATTTTTTGAAAGTTTAGAAATGAAATTCAAGTCTATAATTAAGGAATAATTTCAAATACAGCACCAAAGTTTTTTTTTTTTTAAAATTAAAAAATTTTTAATCTACAATATTCAAAATAACCATCTATTTATGTACCTTCTAAACACAATAAAACCTTGAATTCATCCATTTATTCAAGTAAAATGTATTTAAAGTTAAACTTAAATAATTTAGAAAATAAAGAAATTTTTTTTATTACTTAAACTAAATTTATTTAAGGTTATAAATTTAAGTTATTTTATTCTATGTCATTATTTTTAAAAATACATTGGAATGTTATCTAATTTTGTTAAATATGATACCAGATATTGCTTTGTGGCTTGAAATGAGATTAAGATTAATATTTCTATGTTTATTTGCACTTAATGGATCAAAATAAATAATCGTCATTATGGGCATTTGAACTTTATTTTGAGAACATATATATAAAAAAACTGGAAAGCAAAATAAAAATTTCAAAAAAAAAAAAAAAATAAATAAATAAATAAATAAATAAAAAATAAAAAAATACTTAAATATGTGAACACTTGTTTTAACATTCTTTTCAATGATATAATTTCATATGTAAACATGATCAGCTCCAGCTATACAATTGTATGATTTTTTAAAGAAAGAAAAATATTTTACATACTTTATATAGAAATATAAGACAAAGGAAACTCATACCATAACTATTTCCTTAAAAAAATGAAATTTACAAAAGAATTTCAAATGCACAAATAGGGACAAATAATTACAATTGAACATTAAATTTTTTCTCGTTTCTTAATTCTTGATATTCTAACTTAATGATATAAAAATTTTTTAAATAATTTTGCTATTGCAGTTATTTATTAATGACAAAATTTGTTAGTAAATAGTTTTCATTAATGAAATTATAATTTGCAAATGATTTTAAAGTATAAAAGTACTTTAAAGTTCAATTTACGACAATTTTTGTTTGAAATAAACCAATAAGGTGGAAATCCTACAGGAATTGAGAAAATGTTGCAAAATTCCTTAAAATTATAAATAAAATTACAAAAGAGCTAAGAAAAGTGCTACATTTTTAGTACTTTTTTCATGAAGAAATTTAATATGTTTTAAAGAATATTCAAGATGTTGATTAAAACAACTTGTTCTGAAAATCAGAACCTAGAAAAGTAACACTCACTTCAGCAATTCCAGAAGCAAAACACAGCAACTGAGCATGATTGACCTCATTTTTACGTCGTTTAACATAATCTATTAAACTTCCTTCTCTGAGAAATTCCATAACTAACATTATATCAGGATCTGCAGAAAGGTAATTATAATTATATAAGAAAATAATTTTTCAAATTATCTTAAAAATTAATAACCACATTACAATTTAGTAATATTGACAATTAATAATAAATTAATTTAAATATAAAGACTAGTACTTTTTTAAGATGCGTTTTCATAGAATTTATATTAATTTTAAGTATTATATTGACAAGCATCAAGAAATCTTCACAAAAACACCGATAGACAAAAAGGTTCATAATTTTATAAATATAATTATATTTCATTTTGAGATTTTACTATCATCTGATATCTATCCATATTTAATTATGATTTATATTTATTAATAATTAAAAGACATTTTAATATATTATAGAATAAGTACCACAAATTTTGCCTTCACATTTAAAAATTTTGATGTTTCCATAATTAATGGATATTAAATATTTAATCAACCCATACATATTCATGAGAAATGCAGATGCTACAAATATTCCATTTGATTTATAAATGTGCGCCTTAGTGAGCAATTTTTTTTATAAGGAGCTTTTGATCAGAGAAACTACTTTAAAAGTAGGTTGCATTGATAACGCTTATAACTTAAATACTTTTGTAGCTATTATACTGGATCGCCTTCATGAAAATAATGTCTGAATTACATTGAAAAAAAGCACTGTTACATGCTGAAGTGTGCCAAAAATGCATGGTAAGTAGTTTTTACGTTTTATGAAACAAACATAAAAAAATTTTCATAAAAAAAGATTTGTGACGATTTTTTCTTTCAATGCTTATGAGTTTAGTTTTGATTAATATTTTTCATTTAAGTTTTTAAGTCAAAAATTCATTTTAGGTAACAAGGCATTGTATTTTTATTAGAATTGATGAAAAAATAGATAAAATCAATTGAAACATCAACTGTTTAGTTTCTTCTAATTTCCTTGAAAAAAAAAAGTTAGAGACTATAATACTTATTACTTTAAACAATTCTATTTCTCAATACTATTTTTAGAAATTATGTTACACGGTGCACCATTTTTTAAAACTTAAAACAATTTTAATGTTGAAGAATATTTACATTTTAATATATAAACTTTAATTTGAATATTTAAAATTATTTGCATACATTAATATTGTTTAATATTTATGAGATAGATAATCACATTTAAGTAGAGATTATTAATTCAAACATATTGTGAAGTAATTATTTAATGGATGTTATTGTATTAAGTAAAATTTGATCATTAATTATTAAAATATAACTAAATTTAATAAAACAGTGTATGTGTGTGATACTTTTATGGAATATTTTATAACTGAAACTTTAATTAAACTTCAGCATAGGAGATATTCCATGAATATGCGTAGTCATACACAGGAAGCCTATATGAATAGTTTTATAAATATTAATTGATTTTTGGTTGAAAACTGATGCATACCTTCAACGAGTCCAATTATCTTCACAATATTTTTATGGCACAAACTTTTTAAAATATCAATTTCTCGTTTGAAGTCCTTGCGACTGAACCCACCATCATCTGTACTTCTGATTTGTTTAACAGCAACTTCTATACCAACAACATCATCATCTCTAGTTAATATAGCCTTTTGAACATTCCCATAAAAGCCCTATTGAGAAAAGTAATAACATATAACTAAAAAAGAATATCTGAGTGGATGTAAAGAAATAAAATGTAACTAATCACAGCCTATATAACATAAGGAACTGCTAAAAA
This sequence comes from Latrodectus elegans, assembly GCA_030067965.1. NCBI lineage: Eukaryota > Metazoa > Arthropoda > Arachnida > Araneae > Theridiidae > Latrodectus > Latrodectus elegans. The sequence continues at coordinate 76,226,036 of CM057816.1, read as the reverse complement.
TAATCGAGAGAAGATGGATAAATAAAATGTAAATTATCATTGCATGCATGGAATAAGAAAAAATTTCATCAAACTTATCTAAATTTAATGATAAATACAAATAAACAATATCTTTTCATAAACATAATACTTTCAATAAATTTTAAATGGATTATAAAATAACAATTTTGAAGAGCTATAAGTAGAAAATATATATTAAAGTTAATAAAAAAATTGCATTAATGTTTAATACAGACAAGACATAAACAATAGCAATTTTTAGTAACATAAATACAGCAAATTAAAAATTTCATAAATCATTAATTATCATTAGAAAATCTTGAAGAACCATGAATTATTATATCAAAAACCAATAGTGTTTCTAAAGATTAAAGGAAAACACAAAATGTTTTAATATTTATTTTAATGAATTAAAAAATATTTCGTAAAGATATATCAAAACTTATAATTTCTTAATACCAAATCAAATTATTTTGACCTCTATACTTTGAGTTTGAAAAACAGCTTTAAAAGTGAGATAATTTTGAATAAACTTTTCAAGAGAAAAAATATAATTTTGGATGAAACATTTAAATATGAAGATAAGAGTTAAATATTAATTCTTGAAAATTTTGATGAAGCTGTTAGCCTGGAAACAAGCAAATTTCTCAATCTAGAAACACAAATTACTGATAAATACTTGAATATACTTAAAACCATAGTATTTGAAACAAAACAAATATTTAGGATTCAAAGATATTTTTATTTTAAGGAATGAAAACACAACAGAGAAGTTATTGATAATCTAATTTTGGCTTAAAATGTCCTATGAAAAATCACAAATATTCAAAACAATGGATTTTGAAGAAAGCATATTTTTCTGAAAGAAATTTTACAGAATAAGACCTTCAGTAAGAATATTTTCATTGCTTAAAATGTTTAATCAATGAAATGCTATTAAAAGTTAAAAATATAAAATTGAAATTAGGAAAGCTTGTTTATGTAATTTTTTGTTTCCTTTTTAAGTATATTTAAAATTAGCATATTATTTTATCAATTAATGAAGAAATATTTAATTGGAAAATCATGCATAACAAGATTTAAGTATTGAAAATACACACTGATTCCTAAAAAAATATTAGAAATGATAGTATAATAAATTAAAATAAACAAAATTTTGCCTTGCAATCAAATTTTTTATAAATTAATATCTACATGTATTAACTATTCTAAAATTTTGCTCGAAATTATATATTTATTATGATCTTGATAGTATAACCCACATTTTACTACCTGTCACAAAAATTCAAATTTCAAATAAAAAAGAAAAATTTCTTTTCATACATGAAAACTTTCAATAAAAACCTGCTATTTGAAATGTATTTTATTTGTAACTGAAATGCATCATGCTTTAAATATGAGATTTATGGAAAAGATAAATTGACTTTGTGATAATCTAATCCAAAAAAAAACATTTTTGAGTCATTAAATTAAAACTTATTGAGTTTTTGTTTAATAAGATATTTTTTAATGCTCTGAAAATGTGCATTAAAAAATAAAATATTTTTAATGCACATTTTCAACACCAATATAAACAAAAAGAAACCATTACAACAATTAAAAGAGAAATTTTATCACTCCATTATTTTAACAGAAATTCTCTCATTTTCTTTAATAAAATTCCATCGAAAATCTGGAATCTTTAATTCTTAATTATTTTTTCAATATTAATTATTCACATAACACAGATTTCAATTCGATGCTAATTTTAAGATACTTTAATGAAATATATTACTTCATTTCTTTCATTTTTGAAGAACTTTATGTGAAGAACTTTTAATTTGCATTGTATTTACTCAATTTAAAAACTTCATAAAATTTTTAAAAATTAATGATTACAGATGGAAGCAATAACTACTAAACTTCAAACCCCCTTCATAATTTTATTCAAGTCTTCTTTTCCTCTTATTTCATTTCTAAAAAAATGTTAATGCCTTTAATGATCTTTATAACAGGTAACATGCTTTAATATATTTTTAATGAAAAAGTAAGTACTATAATTGAAATCTATACACTTTTTAGTAAAAATTAATTATATTAAAATTAATTAATTAAAACTTATTATTACAATCTACTACACATGATTATTAACGTTTTATAAAAATAATTTTTAATTAAAATTTTTTATTATTAAATTCCTATTAAAATTATTTAAAATTAAAATATTATTTTAAAAAAAGTAGAAGTTAAATAAATACTTATGTTAGGTAATAAAAGATAGAGGATGTAATGGTAATCTGCATAAATATTAATGTAAATTTAAATTTACAGAGTAATTCTGTAATTTTCTCCTAATTGTAAAGATAAATGAGAATTATATTTTCTTCCATTTAATTAAACTAATTTTGAACTACTAAAACTATGAATTATATGGTGAAATAAAGACCATTATTCAAATTTTTTTAATCTGTAAATTTCAATGTTACTTTTATTTTATATTTTTACACATACTTTTTTTTAACTACTTTGAAATGTTGTACAAGAAACATATCATACTACATTCAATTATTTTAATGATTTGGAAATCAAGTTTAGAACTGATACACATAATTAGTTCAACTACAAGATTAACTCAACAAACTTACTCGTGGCACAATGTATTATTAACAATTCAATAACAATTTAAGGATAGGTAATTAAATAATACATATTTTCAAAAACTTATCAAAATGATGCTTTTTATTATAACACTGCTTTCCATTAAAATATCGTTGATTTTAAAGTTAAAGCAACAAACTTTATAAAATTTGTAATACATTTTTTCAATGTGGAACAAAATTTTCTAAAAATATTTAATAAAATGCATACACCTGAAGTTCTTTAGGAAAGATAGAAAGTGGAACAGCAAAATATTAATAATATTCATTGCACCTGAGTTGACATTTTTAGCCAATTTAAATAAGTTATCATGTTTAAAATAAAATGAATGGATTACATCCTTTTAAAAAAATTCAAAGCATTCTATTTGAAGCATGACTTATTTATATTCAAAATTAATATATAATGCCTCAATCTGATATTTCTAAAGAGAATAACTTTGTTTTGAAAACTTTTAACATGTGTGTAAATGAAAATTAAAAGTTTTCATTTCAGCATACAAGCAATAGTTTTAATAGCAGTTTAAACCTTAAACCTGTATAGATAAAGTCGTTATAACAATTCACATAAAGTAATTTTATAGCAGCATAATTTAAGGGAAATTATTTAACTTAAGAAAATCTGTTGCAAATTCTAAATCTTTCTTTCCTTTGTACATAATATTGATTATTCTCATATTAAATGTATTACAACTGTATCGTGCTACATTAATTTCAAAACATTTTATTAAGAAAAACATATTAAATTATCTTTGAAATATTTTAACTTGAAGGCTTCCTGACTAACCTTACATGTACTCAGTTGACAATGCAATCCATTGTTCTTAATCTTATAGAAGCTTGTTTTTATGAATTTTTAATTTCCAAACACTCAGGTTTTTATGAACTAATGGCAAGTCCCTACCCTGACACCATAGACACAATGATAATTTTAACTCCTATTAAAAAACTAAAATTTTTAAAATCACACTTTTTTGTGAATTTTTGCTTTTAATAAATATTTTTCTATCCCTTTTTTGTATCATTATAATCTGATAATTTTTCATTTTTTTAAAAAAAATTTGATTTTTTTCTATAGCATGTGAGAATTTGATTCATTCGTGAACAACAACATGCCATGTGCAAACATTCTAGATATTATGGGAATAAACATTTAATGGGAAAAGGTACCAAATTTGACTTCTGTGTTCGCCATACATAAGAACATATAAAAAACACTAAAAGCTTGAGTTCTGCTGTTCTATAGTTGGTTTTGTATCATTTCAATTTATGAAGTTTTGATTTTTGAGATGGAGGCTGATTTCTGATTCTGTTGAGGATTTGTCTCAGTTGAATAATGTCTTAATTAAAGATCTAAACATGTTCATCAGTCAAAGCACAAAAGAAAATTCTAAAAATAGATGGAAAAATATTAAAGACAAAAACTGTAAAAAAATATGGAATCCCAAATCAGGTGGCTGTTGATTATGCTCATAAATTAAGTTATCAACAGCTTCAAGAGCAAATACCTTCAAGGAGCAATGTCAATTAATGCTTGGAATGATGATGAAGAAAAGATGATATCAAGATCATTTCAATATGTAGGCTTTATTAAAGAAACTACTGCAGCTTGGAAAAGGCATGGTAATTTACATGATTTGAGTGAAGATAAGTAACTCATACATGAACTTTGACAAAAAATCCCTTTATAGTCTGAAATTTCTTTCATAGATTTCTGGACATAAACTCATATATAAGGAGTACAGAAAAATATCAGATGATAGAATTATTGGGAATATGATACATGGGAATGAAGAAGAGTATTCAAATATTGAACAAGAAGAAAATGATATAGAGCATAGATCCTCAGCAAAACAAGCAGTTTAATAGCCAACAGGACCAAGCTACTTTTTTGAGAGAAAAAATTATAATTTTTTTTAATACATTGAAAAAAAAATGTAGTTTTTAAACACAAAAGTTAAATTGTCTGATTTCATTTTCTGATTTTTAATCATAAAATGAAAGTGTTGCTTTTAAGTATAAATATTATTTGAATGTACTTTTCTTATAGTGCATTCTAAATTTTTTTCTAATGGTATTTTATTTATAAGAAAAACATAGTATACTAAAAGCAACAGATTTTAATAATCTAATACAATATTTTTCCACTAATTTTTCTATTTTAAGAATTGTTTTACAGATCCCTACGAGTTCTTAAAAACGAGAATCTATATGTTACATTAAAATTTAATAAGAAAACTTTATTAATAAATATTAATATTAAATAATCAACTGTTAAAAATATAATTTACAGTAACTAACATTATTATATTCATGCTAAGAAAATATAATTCTTTTGTTTTTAAGAAATAAATATGCTAAAATAACAATAAAGTTTACTTTATTGTGATACAGAATAAAGAATTTCTTTCACTACTTACATGACCAAGAGGTGCATCAAACAGCAGTTGTTTTCTATCAATGAGCCATGGATTGTTGCCCATGACTCTATATATAGATTGATCACAATCAGGTTTGCTACAAATTAAATATATAATTTTTAATTAAATTAGCAAGTGTTATAAGCCATAAAAGCTTTTCAAATTAGCAGCAGAATATTCAATGTCATAAATGTTCTATATAGCACGATATGGTACTGCATTTCAGAAATTTTAAGCAAAATATAATTTTACATTAGAAATTTCTAACTTTCAATAAATTTCTCTGTTATAATTTCAAAAATTATAGTTAATTCCATAAATTAAAATAATTTGCAAGAAATGACACCGAAATCATTTGTATGCCATGCATAATAAATTCATATTTTTTACGGCAAATAGTTTTAACATAGCATTTTGTAATGTAAATAATCAATCTAAAAACAAGAACAAATTTCTATTTAAATAAATATGTATGCTAAATGATACTCTAAACTGTTATTTAGAGTTTTGATTATTCACATAATTTGCTTTGCAACATAATCCAATATATTTTCATAAATCTGTAATTATGAACAAATATTTGAATTTGCAGAAAACAAGCATTAATTGTAAGTATGGGTAATACATTAATATCAAAAATTTAAATTTTGCTGTGGTAGAAATATTTTGCATTTTATAACACATAAATTACAGCAATTTTAATGTTTGGAAGTATTTAAAAACATATTGCACTGTTATAGTTTAAATAAATAATCATCCCAAAAAAAGTCACAAAATATCTGAGAATTTTTCAGTTTTACCTCATGTTTAACTAATTTTTATAAAAGTTAATTAAATAATTAATACAATAATTTTCTAAAAATTTGAATTTCCACATTTAAATAAAACAAAAAACTTAATTTTGTTTAATAATAAAAAGTAATTTACCTATATTGAGTTGTTCTAGTTTACTTCTAAAAAAATATATATTTGATCTCTCATTCATAGTAATTAATTTAAGTGTTTTTTCCTTGAATATTTCAAAAATTAAACATAAGCAGCATAATGATACTATAACTATATTCTTGTTTACTAAAATTTTAATTTAAAAATAATGACAAATTAAAAATTGATTAAAAGTGCTAAGAGTGAGTATCAGTACTACTATTTTCCTTTACTGTATTATTAATAAATGGACTGCATTCATTTGGCACACATAAAAGTTAACTTGAGAATAATTATTATCAATGAATAATTTATACAAGTGAATATTTTTGTAGTGCATCATAAAAGATATTAAATATATAAAATCATATTTGCATTTATTTAGAACAAATTATCACAATATTTGTAATTTACTAGTGTGAATGAAATGCTACATAAAATTTAATTTTGGAATGAGCTTCACTTATGATAAAACCTTATTTATTATCACCTATCTTTATAATGGTTTAGTAAATCACATTTCATGGTCACTTCCCATTCACATTCCAAAAACATTGTGTGTTTGGTGACTGCTCTATGGTTTCCTTTAAAATAATGAGCTTATTCGACCAGGTTATAAATTTTAGAATGGAATTCATAATAAACATTGATCTCCAAGGTGGGAATCAAATCCATGAGCTGTTGAAATGAAAATCATTGCCCTAACCATCCAGCTGCCAGCTTGGCTGATCAGTTTTGAATGTTATTGAATATACAAAAAGAGTATTATTAAGATTAGAGATTCATTGGTTAAAAAAATATCTTTGGTATACAAATATAGGGCTTTTATTTGTAAAATTAATATCATCGTTCTCTAAAATGGATGATGGTGTCACTATATTAGTTAATATGTAAAGCATTGCTATAACAATACTCATCTGGATTACTTTCTAACTTGCAAATAATTTACTCGAATTACTTGCAAAGTTTTGTACATTTAATGATTTCTTCATACAGAAATTAAAAGTATTTTAAAATTTTTAAATCATCAGTAGACACATTGTTTCTGATTTCAAAGCATAATACTTATTGAAACATACAAGCATTTCTTAATAGTTTTGATATTAATGATAAAAAACAATTTATTAAGTTAAATAGTATGATTAATTTCTTTTACCTGTTACTAATTAAATCAAGAACCTCTTCTGGCTTAATTATTTCTTTATTATTAACAACATCATTACTAGTCAAAGTACTAAATGATGCACCATTAGAACTATTGATTGTAGTTTGAAGAGTAATTTGAGATAATGTGTCATAGGCAATTTCTTTAGGTGCAGCTTGAGATTGCCGTTTGAACATATTTACAAGTTTTTTCCCTAAAGTAGGCTCTTTTAAAGGCCGCCTTTCAGGTAATGGAGGCAGTTCAATTTCTTCCGAAACTGCTACAGAACTATCACTAATTGTGGCATATTCATATATTCTTCTTGAATTATAAACTAAAAACAAGAGCATGAGAAAAGAAAAGGATTTAAAAAATTAGATATAGTTTTAATTCATAATACAAATGTTTCAAAGTAATAATAAATATCTTCACATATATTAAAAATATTTATTTATTGCTATCAATTATCAATTTCAAAATGATTTAAAATACTCACACTCTTAAATTTTAAAATTATTTTAAAGTTAATAAAAAATGAGAGATTATTCTCTAAAATATGAACAGATATAATATAGATAAATAATTGAACAATCAATTAATTCTTTAAAAGTGCTTTTCATGTATAAATTATCAATTATTCTTTATTTCATACCAGCTTTCTTATGATTAGAAATTTATGCAGTTTCCAATACAAATTTCTCAGAAATGTTGGCCCAAATTAAAGCAAATACATTAAAAATATTTATTCTTTTAATTACAAATAAGTAAGCTTTATTAATAATTATAATGTATCCACATATACTTGGAATACAAAAGACTGTTAAATTTCAATATTCATTCACTGTGAAATCTTGAATCCATTGAATATTGAAATGATAAATAATCACTAAACTTCAATCATAAATAGCAAATCAAAGATTAACTTTTAAATTCAAATTTATTAAAATCATGCATGAAATTCAATAATTAATATAATAAATTTTAATAGGAAAAAATTGAATTTTGCAGAAATAAAAAAATAATTTTTTAACTGTCTCATTAATGGTTTCAATGGATAACTATGCATTTACATATTGCAGTATGTACTAAAAAAATAAAAATTAATCCAAATGTTTTAGAAAAAAACAACCCTAATTGTAATTAGGAAAGATATTTTCAAAATATTTGCATTGAAACAGTACATTACAATTAAAAATATAAATCAGTTTAAGAGAAGTACAATTTACAGTACTAAATCCAGAAAAAAAAAATTGAAATTAAATTTTTGATAAGAGATTCCTGATTACTAATAACAATAAACTTTAGTTATTCTTAATTACACAAATTAAAAATTAAGATAGTACACATTTGAATTCCCATTAGTAAGCATTTGCTTTAGAAAATATAACCTTTAAAGCTAATAAATCATTTTTAACTTCAATTGAATCATGATTTTGGAAATAAAATAGAATAGAAAATATAAAAAATAATTGAACATGAATTAGTATCGATAATATTTTTTTTAGTAAAGTCCATGGGCAAATTTTACAATAAGTTAAGTAGGTGTTAACATCAAAAATAAATAAAAATAGTAATAAATAGTCAATAGTATTATATTGGATAAATATAGCCCATTCATAAACACTTCTATGTATAAATATAAAAAACATACTTTCTAAAGGCACCCACCCACATAAAGAAGCTGATTTATGTCTCTCACAAGTGATTGAGGACGTTTTCTACTATCTTGATCCACCAACCAACACTCGTCCATAATTTTCTTGATTTCTTTATGACAATTCACAGGTTGAGGCAAAGTATTTCCTGCTTTATACCAAATTTTAGCCTAGGGAATTCATAAATATGGATTCAAAAATAATAAATCCAATAAAAAATAGATTAATCTCACTTGACACAATGAAACACTTTGATAAGTTAAAAAACATTCAATGAAGAAGTTAGAAAGTTGAATTTGAATACATATATTCAAATTTGACAAATTTTAATGTATCCATTTAAAATACTTGATACATGGAAAATACTTTAAATGAATGTATAAAAACTACACATGCAAAAATGATTATAGAATTGTTGAAAAGAAAATATGTCAAATTTGGATAGCTGCACAAACAAAAAAAGAGTAAAATATTCATAAAATAATTCTGTCTTAAACATAATATTGTTACAAAAAATACAACATAGTAAATACTTATAGAAATATCTTATGTTTTTGTTTAATTATTTGTTTTAGGGTGTGACTGTTTAATTATTGTCTAAGCACTTATTCTGTGAAAATAGCAGTTCTTGGAACCAAGAAATAAGCCTGCAAAATCTAAGATAACTCGGCAACAAAACACAAGTTAACATTTATAAAATTTTGAGTCAAAACCAATAGCAGCTGAGTTACCCTATGCTCACAATAGAAATGTTCGAGAAACTTCCAAGGAGGACTATTACAAAAACTACTGAAGAGAGTATAAATATCCATCTCAGCCAAGTGGTATATATGATGAAAGTTAATCATTCAGTTAGACAGCAGTCTCCAGCTCCAAAAGTTGTCATTTAATTTCTGTATTATAGAACTCATATAGCCTGAGTGACTTTCAGCTAAAGTGACTGTAGTCATCATGACTGTGAATAAAGTGTTTGTTTCCAAGAAACTTCTTTATTTTTGCATTAATACATCCTCATCATCATACAGAAATTTGAAATAATATTAACTTTTAGAATGAGGTTGAAAAAAATCTGAAATTAATTATAATTTATCATGTAAGTAATGAAATATGAGGTTTGCAATATGAATTAAACCTCAGTTAATTCATTTTTAAGGTGTTTATTTCAAAAGTTTTCATATTTTAATGTTCATGGTCTTTAAAATAAACAATAATTTAAATTTTAATCTTAAACTAGGAATACAAATCTTCTTTTGAATTTAATCACAGACTATAGCAATAACAAAAGCATTATCTGTATATTAATAACAAATATAAGTTACCAAAAATATTTCTAATAACTTTTTAGATATTTTGAAATCTTAAGAATAAATTATTCATTTATTTAATAATTTCTTTATTTTCACAAAGGATGCATATAAATACAATTAAAAAAATACATAAGAATTTTACATCAAGCATTCAAATCTCAGAAACAATATAAGATACTCATACAGAAAGCCTATGACACCATATTGTAGAATAAAATGATGAAATGAATAAAAACCCATGAAAGAGTTTAAAGTTCACAAGGGAAAAAAAAAAAAAAAAAAAAGCTGCTAACATGAACAAAAAAATGTTTTGCGCCTTCTTACTAATGATTTTGAGTATGAACTAAAAAATTCCTAAAATTTCCAAATTTAAAACAGGCATTTATGAAAATGGCTCATAATTAATTTAATACAGAAGTAAAACTTTTTTTTAACAATTTTAAATAGCATTAAGTTTGCTTTACTTTAATTTTTTATTTTGCTTCTTTGTTTTTAATACAATTTTTTTTCACAAGGGATTATTTCATTTATTATGGAAAGAAAACCAGTATTCAATATAAAATTTGAAACACAAAACAAGAATTTTGCAGTAAAATTGAGAAAAATATTTAACATGATGTCAGATTTCAACAGGTGATATTATAGCTGCAGTAATAAGGGTAAAATGTGTGATGAAGTTGATAAATAAATTCAAGATTGTAGACATTAAAATAGACAGTATCAGTTTTAGATAATTAGTTAGGTTTGTCACACTGTGATCATTTTTCATACAAGGACTTTTAACTAGAATTTACATTTTAACATGAATTCTGAATCCTGAGGCACATTAAATAGATCATGGTCGCAATGTTTTTCAAGTAAAATGATAATACTGGTTGTCACAGGTCAAGCATTCGAGAGTCTTTTGCTTGATCTGCGCTTCTATAAATTAGGAATACTTAAAATAATCTAGCCCAGAGTTAGGTGGAAATAGCTATTTCCACCTAACTCTGGGCTAGATAGAGAGAAGCATACTTTGGTGCATACACGGCTGTAAACATTCAATCTAAAGATGGAAATTAAGCAGAGTGCTAACCATTCAGAAAGCAGATAAGTGCCTACATTAACAGAAACTTAATGCTATATTATTAATAGAATGCAAATTAGAGACTTAAATAATTTTTTTGATATATAATTGTAGTTATTTTAGAATCATAAATTACCACTCTAAAAATACCAAAATATTATTCAAATTTCTAAAATTTTCTAAGTGTGAAAATTTATCCTTAACATAGGAAAGTAAACATACAATTTATGTAAATTATAAAAAACAATATTTGGGCATGACAGAGTTTAAACTACATAAATATAAATTGCTTTTTTGTGGCAAATATGCCAGTTGCAAGGCTAATTATTAATAAGAATATAGAAAATTTGTTTCATTCATCAAAAAATTTAATAATACCTCTTGTGGAGTTTTCTCAGGCAAAGGTTTTTGTCCAAATGAAAACATTTCCCATAAAGTGGTTCCAAATGCATAAACATCAGCTGAGATAAGCTTGGAAGCTTGAGAATAATCTGCATAACATTCTGGAGGTATCCAGTGAATGCTTAAGTGAAATTTATGTAAATGAATGTATAAAAAGAAATTACACATAAAATTCATTTATTTCTTTACTTAATTGTCATATATCCTATGATCTAAAATTTGCTAAGCAAAAATAATTAATCATCTATCATCTGCATAAGTTTTTACTTAGAATCCATTAGCAGAAATGAACAAGAGATTTAATTTTTTGTCAAAACATTTTTTAAAAAATATGAATTTTATAAATTGACTTTTTCTATTAATAAATAATTATGCAAACTTTTCTAGCCAGAAATTCATGTCAATATTGCACTGTGAATAAAAGCAATTATTCTAAAATACAAAGACATTAAATATGCCTACCAAAAATAATATAATATCAAAATTATAATTAAAAGATAAAATAAAAAAAGATATTTAAAGATGATATCTAAGTAAATTAGGTGGTATATCTGTTAACAGCTAGCAAAAAGAAATTCATTTTAGTAGTTTTAAAACTGTTATTAAAATTTATATAAGAAATATACTTTTTCATTTATTCAAACGCTTTTAGAAGTGATAACATTCAGGTAATAAAAATTAACATGTTTTTTTAAAGAAAAATGAATAAAAAAATTATAAGATTGTAAAAATACTAATTTTTTGAAATTTAATGTTATCTAATAAACAAAATGTATTTAATAATTAAAATTATACATTCAACATATTTTTAATATGATGAAGATGAAGTTAATAGAGTTAACTTTAACTAAGTATGAATTTGGAAATGAAGGTGAAAACAATATTCAGTATTATCCAAGTTTTGCAAAATTCACAATATTTTATGTAACACAAGCCAGTTTAAGACAGAAAAAAATTCTCTATAAGGATATTTTATCTATAGCTTAAATAAATGTGTAACAAACAAAATAAAATCTAGATTGTTGTCAGAGGTTAAATGGATCCAAAATATTAAAACAGAAGATTAGATCCTATAAATGTTTAACTACTAAATTTTCTGACCAATAATAATCTTATAGGGTGACAGAGAGTTATATAAAACAATTATTTTAATATACCGCCATTGGCAACATTAAACCATAAATATGCATTCTGAAGGCAAATTGAAACCATTCCAGATACAAGCGGCAAATAGTGCTTAATTTTGTTGTTCTGAAAAGAATTGATACAAATCTAGTGTAGCACTTAAAATCTTACATGTCTAATGCTATATTAAGAAATATAAATTACAAACACTGGTAATCGATTAAAAATTAATGATAAAAGTAACTGTAAAAGATAAAAATATAATTATTAATGTTAATATAAAATGACAAAAATAAAAGAGGAAATAAAAAATATGGCACTACAACAAAAGTGAAAAGGAAATCATTCTAATAAATTGTATCGAAAAAATAAATAACATTCACATAATCATGATATTTAAAATATATCAGAATATATTTAAATAAGAAGTACTTCACTTAAGATCTTAATAGTTGATGAATAAAAGAAATTTTAGAAAATCCTCTATGAGGCCATGCAATTCTAAGTATAATGAAATTGGTTCTTTATATGAAAGTGTTTTCATAGAAATGCAAATTAATAAAAATGAAAATTTATATCAAGATGAATAATCATAAATTAAAATACTTACAATTTATGATTTTGTAAGGTTTACTGATGCAAGTTCAAATATTGGACATTTCTGCACCGTACAATATTTAAAACTGAAGGTAAAAATTCTGTGTTAAGAGACTAGTCATATGTATATAATGGAATGTGTAAAAAGTTTAAGAAAAGCATATGTAAAGATTATTTTGGATAAAAATCTTAAATGGAATTCAAGAAACCTATTGCACGTAAAAATGCAAACAAATTTCTATGTGGTTTAAACCCAATCAAGTCGGATAAAAAAAAATTTGTGGTATTAAAAAATACAATGCGTAAATGATTGAAATTAGGACAGACAATTAAAATGTGATGTACCGTATATGGTACAATACACATTTCACAGTTTGGAGCACTCCGAGACAAGAATAAGTGCTTGTGTGTAAATCTAGTATGTCCAATACGAAGCCGTGTGAGTTTTGCATCAACTCTTCGCATGGGAGCAATTGGGAACGGAAGGATGTGAAAGGATATACTACATAATTTATTGTTTTTCTGCAAATCCCATGTTTTTTGCCAGTGGGAAAAAATGAAATCTTTGATAATTTGCTTAATGTCAAAAAATGTTAATGGAGTATGCAAAATGTCAGAGGCATTTTTAGCAGCATTATCTGCAAGTTCATTCCCAGCAATGCCAACATGACTTGGAACCCAACAAAACAAGACGTCAAATCCTTTATTCTTCAATATATTTAATATATCCAATATTTCCATAATAATTGGATGACACTTATCATTAAAATGATCTAATTGCATGACCACACTCATGCTATCTGTATAGATACAGTATTTTTGATGAGGGCTAGAATGTATTATTTCTAGAGCACGTTTAATAGCAACAGAATCAGGAAACTCAGATGAAGACAGGAATGAATTTGTACGCTCATAAAATGGTAATATGTTATGTGGCCGTGCATTATATAGCCTTCTTAAAGAGGGACAAGTAACCATTGATCTCAAAGGGTGTTGCGATACTGATAGCATTTTAAAATAGTAATGTAGAGAGAGTTGCTTACGTCTCAGATCAAGAGGTAACTGGTTGCAAATTACATAAAGGCTATGGACAGGAGATGTCCGGAATGCTCCAGAGCAGATTCAAAAACTGAGTGATGAACAGGGTCTAATTTGTGCAAAACTGATGATCTGGCTGATCCATAAACTACGCTACCATAGTCAATTCGTGATAGAATAACTGACTGATACACTCGAAGTTAATGCTTTACGATCTGCTCCCCAAGAGGTATTAGAGAGAACTTTCAGAATATTTAGTGATTTTTCACATCTTTTGTGCAAATCTAAGATATGTGGTAGGAAGGTTAACTTTTTATCAAATATAAGCCCAATAAATGATACCTGATTAACTACGGGAATAGTTGTGCCTGATATCTTAATTTCTGGATCAGGATGTTGCCCAGTTTTTCTGCAAAAATGGATACATTTGCTTTTACAAGGGGACAAAGTATGCCCATTTTCATTACATCAAGCAACTAGATTATTGACAGCAGTTTGTAATTGCCGTTCAATCAGTCGCATATTGGAACCTTGGCAAGAAATTTGGAGGTCGTCAACATATAAGGTTCCATGGACAGATGGTTGCAATACATGAAGAATGTTGCTGATGCAAATATTAAAAACAGTAACACTTAAAACACTTCCCTGAGGAACCCCCTCACATTGGATAAATGGATTAGAAAAAGCAGATCCTATACGGACATTAAAAATGCGAGAATTTAAAAAGCTCTGAATAAAAATGGGTAAATTTCCTCTGAAATTAAAATTATACAAAGTTTGAAGAATTCCATAATGCCATGTCTTATCATAAGCTTTTTCTATGTCAAAAATTATAGACACCAAATGATGTCTCCGTACAAAGGCATTCCTAATTTGTGTTTCTAGGTATGCAATATTGTCCACAGTAGATAGACCTTTCCGGAAACCACTTTGATAAAGTGATATGTAATGATTGTCTTCAATTGCATAAACAAGACAGGCATTGACCATACGCTCCAAAGTTTTAGCAAGGCAACTTGTAAGAGCAATTGGACGATAGTTTTGAGGGTTAGTTGGATCTTTCCCAGGTTTAAGAATTGGAATAATAATTGCTTTGCTCCACAGACTGGGATAGACATGTTCATTCCATATTCTATTGAATAGAAAAAGAATGTTCCTTAAAGATTCATGATTAAGATGACAAAGCATCTTATATGAGATACCATCTGGTCCCGGACTAGTATTTTTAGTCTGGGACAGGGCTCTCTGCAATTCCAGCAAAGAGAAATTTCAATTATATGGATGTATGACTTTATCATGAAACTTTATAGGTTTTTTTTCAGCTTGCTCTTTGATTCTGAGAAATTTAGGATTATAAAAGTCTGAACTAGATACCTTTGCAAATGTTTCACCTAAAAGATTGGCAATATCATATTGAGAAGAAATTGTGTCAGCTCCTGTGTATAGTATTGGGATAGAGAAGTCCCTATATAAACCACTGGAAGCTTTAACTTTCTTCCATAACTCTTTGCTGGAAGTTGATGATGTCATGGAGGAAACATATCTTATCCAAGATTCTTTTTGACTATTTCGCCGTATTCAATGAGCAAAAGTTTTAGCTTTTTTGAAGCCATGAGGTTTTCCATGGTAGGGCACCTGCGGAAAATTGCCCACAACTTCTTTTGTTTTTTGTATGATACTTGGCACTCACGGTTCCACCATGGTTTATGATATTTGCGTGGAATTGGGGAGCGCTTGGTAATTGTGTTTTTGGCAGCATCTAGAAGTGTATTAGTTACTTTTTGCACAGCATCATTGATATTATCACTTCTAACCATGCTGTCAGTAATAGCAGCTAAATGAGTGTAGAGAGACCAGTCTGCACGATGATAAGAATAAGAGGAGTGGAAGATTCGTGGTCTGCTTATACCAGTTTGATTTATAATTAAAGGAAAATGATCACTGTTATATAAATCTTTATCAACATTAAGATTTAATGAAGGTAGAATTGATGGAGAACAAATAGCTAAATCTAATGAATGAAAAGTTCTTGATGATTGATGGAAATAGGTTATTTCTGTCAAATTTAGAAGGCAGATATTGTTATTAGAAATGAACTGTTCAATTATATTGCCATGAAGATTCATATTATCACTTCCCCATAAGGTGTTATGACCATTGAAGTCACCAAGTAGAATAAAGGGTGCAGGTAGTTGATCCAGCAAATTATTTAAATCGCTTTCATGGATGATCGCATGGGGAGGTAAGTAAATGCTACAAATAGTAATGAGAGATGTAGAGTGTATGCGTACGGCAACAGCCTGTAATGAAGTGTTAAGGGAATGTATAGTGCTAGGAATATTACAAGATACAAGAATGCATACACCTCCAGAAATTGAATCATGATTAACATCTTTCCTCACACAATTATATCCATGCAATTTTAAACTGTACCGAGGTTTCAAAAATGTTTCTTGGATAGCAAAACAAATTAGACTATACAGATTTATAATTGATTTTATATCTTCTATATGAGTGCGAAAGCCTCGACAATTCCAAGAAACGAAGGTTCCCATTAAGCTCAGCTAAATGCTCCAGCATTGGAGCATGCCATCTGGGATTCAGATGAATCTCCACTTAGGAGTGTTTCATCATCTGATGGGTCTACATTTTTTATATCTGTCTTGGCAGTTGAGCTTCTTTTACTCTTTAAATATGATTTATGAAGCCCTTCTTTTGCATTCTTTAATTTTAGGGATCTTTGAGACTTAGATTTTGCGAAAGACAGTGAAGAAATTCCTTTCGGAATTGGTGAGACATTTATGTTAGAAATATTTGAGGATAAGTTTGGAAAATTTAAGAAATCTGTTTGGGTACTGCAAGATTTCATGACTTTTTTAACTGCTTGTGAATAGCTAATACCTTGATTAGGGGTACGGGATGACACTCTTCGCCTGGCTTCAGGATAAGATTAGTTTTGTTTTATTTTCTCAGTAATAATTTCCTTTTCTTATATCCAGGTTGGGCGTGATTGGGAGCATGAGGGATGTTCACCACTGCAGTTGACATATTTTTCTTGTAATTGACACTGACAACTGTCATGTCCAACAGATGCACATCGAGCACAAGTCAAATGTCCTCTACAAGTAGTTTTTGCATGGCCAAATCACTGACATTTAAAGCAATGTAATGGATTTGGTATGAAGAGGCGAACACTACAATTTAGATAGCCAGCTTTAATAGATTGAGGTAATATAGGAGTAGCAAACGTGAGTATAAGGTGCTTAGTTCTTAAAATTTTACCCTCTCTCCTGATTGTAATGCGCTGCACACGTTGTACTTTTTGGTCAACAAGATTATCCGAAATTTCCTCCTCTGAAATATTATATAAATCATCTGCTGAAATTACTACCTGTGTAGAATTTAGCCTACTATGAGGACATACCATAACATCTATATTACCAAGGCATTTTAGTTTTAGGGTGGCTTTGGCCTGTTCAGTTGATAAAACTTCAACTAAGAGATCACCAGATTTCATCTTGTGAACATTTTTGACATTTCCAACAGTACCAATAAGACACTTATTAATTAAGAAAGGAGAGACATTATCAAAATTGCCCTCAGTTCTTTTAATAACAAAATATTTCTGATCCTGTATCATTTGTTGCTTTATAGGGAGTATAGAATTAGAAGTACATTCCATAGAAATAGGTTAATTACTTCAAGGCCTGACTGCACCACCCCACCATTGAGCCCAACAAGGGGATGCAGTATACCTGCATCAGTGCTAGACAGACCTTATACGCTTTCAATATATCTCTGATGTGGCCTCCACCCTTATCGAGTCACACAGCAGATATATGATCGCTTGATCCATGGAAGCCGATTGGCATGCTGGGGACCACAACACACCTCCCATTTACCTGAAGCAGAGGCCAAAGTGATGTGTTGGTTTCTGAGACCCTCAATCACCAGGATCCTCCTTTCCAGGGACACGGGTCTCCATGCATGGCAAACACGCAGCTGATTTAGTCCCCAAAAGAATCTAATAGCAACAGTGCGGCAATAGCTACTCAAGGGGAGCCCTCAACCTCTTACAAGGCAACCACAATGAGGGAGAAAAGGAAGAAATGGCAGAAGAGGAGAGTAGAGAAGAAAAAAAGAAGAGGATAGTTCACTAGGGTACCTCGGGATTGTGACACCAGTGTTTACCTAAAGAAGGTAAACCTGAGGGGTTAAAATACTTACAGTTAATTTACATGGTACAAAATATAAAGTATTTATTATAAATTGCTGAAACCAAAATTTTTAGAAAATATCCTTGTTTCAAAATAAATAACTCAATAAATTCTTTTTGAAAGGTAATGCTGATCTTTCCAATTTGAATGGAAAGTAAACCAATAATACCCTCAGAGATATAAATCACTTTAATTGATAAAGCATAATTTAAAATCAGCATAGTTTTTAAAGTCTCTCAAGATAAAATAATCACAAAATATAAACTAACTAAATGTTAAAAAAACATTTTTATCAAATCTATGTAATATCTCTAAATATCTAAGGAGAGTACAATGAATATTAAGAGTAAAGTTTCTCTCCTTTTATAAAGTTGTGATATCTAAACTATACAAAGTAACTTTTAAAAATTTTATCTGTTCTTATGTTTAGAATAATAATAATTATATCAAGATTGAAGATGTCTTACTCAGAATCTGTGTAGCAAATAATTCCAGAATCTGCAAGCTTCACTACGAATGCATTTTCAGTATGATTTGCAACTAATATATTATGGCATCTTATATTACCATGGACAGCTTGTTGTTCTTCCTACAAAATATTATTCAGAAGATTTTATAATTAAGAATAATGCATATCAATAGGAATTAAATCAATAAACTATTATATAAGATAAAATTACACACTGAATACATAGCATTTCAGTGAATATTTCACACAAAAGATTATAAAATATACAGAAATATATCTTACATTGAGAGAGACTTTTTTTCTTTACCTTACATCAATAAAAAGTTTTTGTTATTTAGAATGTAACATGTCATTGATTTATAATAATAATAGATAGATAATAATTAATGATGATAGATAATAATTTAATCAATTAGTTTCTTTTCATAACTGGAATGAGTGAAACATTTTGCACCAAGCAATTCATTAATAAAGCGACAAGTTTAGTAAAATTATATTTTTTATCTATACATATATAAATGTTTTTATAATGTTAGAAATAAAAACAATTATACTCTCTAAAATTAGAGCATCTATATTTCAATTTATCATTTACACAGAAGTTTATTAATTATTTAAAAAATAAAATTATTTGTAGTGATCCCTTTCTCACATACTAATTAGCAATGGAAATAAGCAATTTCCCCTCTCTGCCATCTGGTAAGGGTGAAACAAATTCCCATGCTCCAGGCAAGAAATGCACTTCCGACCCCTTTTTCCTCTTAGTGGGTGGAAGGTGCATGAGAGAAAATGTGACAATAAAATTGACCACTCGATGAGAGGAGTTCGAAGGACCCAGCCACTTGGTACACAACTGGCTATGAGGTGTAGTAGATGTATAGATATTTCCTTTCTAATTGAAGTCTTAATTCTTTATTGCACTCTGAACACTGACCACCGATCCCTAAATATTTGTAATTATTTATGACTATCCAAATTACATATTAAATTAAATTAATTTCTAAAGAAAAGAGCTGATGACTGGATTAAAAGAAAGCAGTACTTAGAGAGTTGTGACACCTTAATTTTTTCAACATAGGAAAAAATCTCTAAAGAAAACTAATCTTAAACTGGACACTTCTCCATCACTTCTTTTTGAAAACTGATGCACTATACTCTATCAAATTTCTTTAGAAGATAGATTTTAAGAGATAGATTAAATCAATTTTTGCTGGTTACTGGCAACGAATGTTTCTCTTTGCATTAATAAAAATTATAGTTAACAGAGATATTAGATAAACTGTATGGGCCTAACATACTTTATTCTGAATGCATAGTTAATACTACCTTGCTTTTATACAAGAAATATCAAAGAACCTAATGAACACATCAAAAACAAAATTATTCCTAAAATATCATTTTAAATAATATTTTTTAAAAAAAGGTAAAATTAAAGCAAAATTGAAGCTTTACCCCTTTCTTTATTTAAAATAGTTACATTTTTGAAAGAGAATTACATTAAAATCTATGTTTGTAAATTGTGAACAGTCAATTATTAATACATATTATTTCAATATTTATTAAAGAAAACAAGTCACCAGTAACTTTACATTCATCTTATATGTAAACTGTTACTTGTTTAATTGTGATTATAATCATAACTATAATGGAAGAAATAGAGCGTTTTCTGCTATATAAATAAAAACAGAATTTAATATTATTAAAAATAAACATTAAAGATTCAATCAAAATAGCAAATAATACAAATAAAAAAAGAATTTGTTTCAATCTTCCATAGTATCAGTTTCTTTAAGAAAATTCACATATTTAGATTCAAATTTTTATAGTTTCAATCTTAGAAAGAACTTCCATAAGCCACAAGATTTTATATGGAATTTTATTTTACAGAAAACATTCTTAATAATGAACATGCATTCTTAATAGTGATGAATACAAACAATTTTACTCACAATATACCATAAAGCTTTGGCAACATAGTAAGCAGCTTCAATTAAATCTACTTCTGGTAACTTTTTATCCTGCCTCGTTAAGTATTTGTCAAGAGGTCCAAGTGGTAGCCATTCCATGACCAGTGAAGTAGGATTATTGAGAACTATTCCAACAGTAGAAATTATATTTTCATGTTGCCAAAATAAAACTTTGTCTGCTTGTGCTAAGAATTCCTACATAATGAATGAATATAAATGTCAAAGATAACATTTAAATAAAATTGCAATCACATTTTTACAAGCTTGATACACAAATATTTTTTTTAAAAAAAAAGAAAAGATCAAACTTATTTTGAAGTATAAAATTTACATTTATTCCTTTATTATTTTAATTTCTAAGAAGTTTTTGTACTAATCTGATATATTTTGTAAAATAATTACATATTTTGTAAATAATTTACTGAGTTTTTAACTTAATAATATTTACACAACTGCTTTTAGTAGATCTATACTAAAATATTTAATAAAAACACAGAAATGCAAATATGAGAGTAATTTTAAATAAAAAAAATATGTATATCTACTTTTAATTCAATAAAAATTCAAGTAAAACTAATCTTATGATAACATATTTAAAAAGTGATTAAGTGATAACAAACAT
The DNA here is from genome assembly GCA_030067965.1 of Latrodectus elegans. NCBI lineage: Eukaryota > Metazoa > Arthropoda > Arachnida > Araneae > Theridiidae > Latrodectus > Latrodectus elegans. The sequence goes on along the minus strand of CM057816.1, from coordinate 76,204,447 downwards.
AAAACATATAACTTATATAACATTCATAAAAAAAAGCATTATCAAATACAATTTTTATAAATACATTACATTTTCAATCATTAATATAAATATTTTATAGTCAAATTTATGTAAAAACATGGATATAACATAAATTTACACAAAAAACTTAATAATCTAAATCTCAGTAAAATATAAAATTACAAGTACCACCAAATGTGCATTTTTAGTTTCTGGACGCAAACTTTTAACTGCAACAGCTTTTGGTTCACCACAGGAACGGCGAAGATAGCCATGTATGACTGTAGTAAATCTACCGGCCAATATAGGCATTGATAATATGATGGAATCATGAGGAATACACTGAGCTGTGCAATTGCAATCCCCACGAGCAACAACATTGCTATCTTTATCTTTTTTACGGCATAACAAGAGATCAGATACATCTGTAAGAAAATTAATTCTTCATTAACATACAATATCTCTAATTATAATTCTATTTAAATAGAAATATTATTCCAGAATACAACAAATAGAGAACTTCTTCTTTGGATTTTTTATTTATCATCATTTAAATAGTAAGTATTTAAAACTAAGATAGCATGTTAAAATAACAAAAACATTTTAAAAATTAATTTTAAGTCTAACACATTTATATATTGGTAATATAGAATGAAAAATAAATATTGCTAGTTAAAATTTTTTTTTTACAGGAAACAATTCTTGATGATATTTTTATGTTGAATATGTAAAATAAGCAAATAGCTCTATTATTGCTCATACAATACCAAAATGCTTAAAACTTATGAACTAATTAATTCTCAATGGTTTTTAACATTATAAAAAACATTACATTTACTAAATTAATGAAAGCTTAAAATACAAAAGTAAGAAATACTATAATGTACATTTAATTGATAAATAACTAGAAAATTTTAAGGAAAAGGCAAAAACAAACTATGCATATAAATTCCTTAAATTGAAAACTAGTTAATTCATTTCAATCATTTTTTAATCTGTAACTGAGGCAATGTACTTAAAGATGATATTTCTGACAAAGAAAAAATATTAGAGAAAGTTGAAAATCAATAAATGTTTGTAAGTAATTATTTTCATTAAGAGTATATGGAATAGTTAAAGGAACTTGAGAACTAATTTAAATCTTCATGAAAATCTTAATCACAGTATAAAGTTTACAAAGTATGATAAACTTAAGAATGTTTTAAAATATAAAATTCATACATTATTTTATAGTTTTTAACTATTTTATTATGGCTTATTATGTAGAAAAGTTAAAGATAAAATTATCAAAAATAGTAAAAATTTATACATTGAATTTATAGTAAAAATTTTTGAATGAGATTTTATTAAATATTCATAAATAGAGGGAATTATGAATGCATATTTTTCTTTTTTCAGAATTTGTAAAACAGAAGCTGTGGTTTAAAATCAGTTATTAAATTTAATAAGAATCGGTGTAATATAAGCCATATAATATAAGGGAAAACTAAATTCAAGATATTCATTATTTTTATTGACAAAAAGATTAATAGAGATTTAAAAAACTTTAATAGATTAAAAGAAAAATCTAAAACAATTAAAAATGTCATTCATTTACATTCAGAAATAATTTTTTTATATGATATCTCTCTATATTAATGGACAATTGTATTTCACAAGCAATTAAAACATAATAATAAAAAAAAATTATAGAAATTTAAATAAAACTTCATTAAATAATAAAGCATTTATATATAATTAATAAAAACCAATATTACTCAAACAGATACAATTTTAGGACTTCAAAGAATAATGGTAAAATGAAAAATTGATTAATAATGATTACAAATTGGTCATTATAAAAAAATGCAGGGATTTATTTTGAAACTATAATAAGCAAAAGTTGAATATGAAAAGAAAATTAGAAAATACTTCATAAAAACTGACTTTTTATTTTCTTTCCTAGAACAAGTTTATTGAAGATCAACAAAAACTGCTTCAAAAAAGAAAAATGAATTTTTGAAAGCTGTTGTTGTAATGAAATTTTAATCTAAATTCTAAATTAGATTAAAATTTTATTTCAATTTCTTAATATGTTCTAGCTTAAAAATATTTTACAAAAAAATTTGCAAATCTAAATATTGAATATTAATAATGATTATTTCATATTAATAGACAAAAGCTGTGAAGGAGAGGTAAAACAGAATTTTTCCTCAATTATAAAAAAATAATTAAAAAAATTAGATAAAATTTTACATATCATTTGGAATACTTGTATAATATATTCAGATTATCTGTAAAACTTAAGGAAAGGTTTTTAAAAGTAACACTGATTCATTCAAGTTTCTTACTAAAAATGCATTAAAATATTTTTATAAATTTAGAAGACAAAATAACTCACCATACTCTGATGATGGAATACATCGTTTAAAGTTCAAATTATTTTGTTCAGAATGGAAAGATAACAACTCGTTAATAGTAGAAAACTTCTGAGACCATCCTTGTAAAACATATAAGTCATCATTTGTTTTAAAAATTTTATAAGAATGAATATTTTCTCCTTGATGAGAATCCTTCTTTATCCATACATCAACAAAATAGGAATCATAATCAAGTTCACTTTCACGCAGAATATAGCAACCAGCTTCATTCTTACACTTCTCTTCCAACTTATTATAAGCAAATGTTCGCCTAGAAGATAACATGAATTTTATAAGTTTCTTTAAAAGATTAAGTATGTAAAAAGAAATTGCATTAAATACTAAATCTTTTTTTCAAATAATTAACTTCATACATTGATATTTCCTTCAAACTATGAAATTTTTTAACATATGTAAAATCAGGTTTATATTTTTGAAGTTAGGCAAATTTGTATTTATTTAAATTAATAAATCAGATATACTAAAGAATAAGATAACTCAAATGAAACTTAATGCATATAGTTTGCACATGAACAGAATATATTTTGATTGATTAGATATTTTTTTCTACAAAATATAAATTTTAAATTATACATTATATATGCTACATAAAGAAAATTTTTTAAATTTGCAGTCTAAGGAGACTTTAAAAAATTATAAAGAATTAGAAAAAATAAATCAGATGTTATCCTTAAAAAATTAAGCACAATTCATAATAATTTTATGCTTAACGAATAACAAAAAAAAAAGCTTGCAATTTATTGATTTTTTATAATTTGTAAGTAGTTGAGTAATTGCGCAAGACATGCAGCTGCACTGAAACAGTAATTGTTTACATATCCTATTACAATACATGTTTTGTGTAAATATCCCTTATTTGGGATCATTCTAATAGGATGATGTATTTTTAGTAACAAAGAATGTATTTCATGTACTAAAATATTTACAATTAATTGCAAGCAAAAATGTAGAGCTCTTTTATAAAATACTGACTCAGACAAATTAAGTATACAATATCAACAAAATTAATTAATTTGGTAAAGACAACTTTATAAATGTATAATAATATTTTGGAACTTTGTAAATACATGGTTTAATTAAATGCACTATATGCATATACAGTAGTAAATATAAATTTACATTTAAATATAAAGTATTATTTACCCAACAGGGCCATGGCATTTCATTGCTCTTAACTGCATTAGAAATGGAGAAGGGAGGTCTTTGCATAAATTGTAAGTCCATTTTTCCATCAAGCGATAATATCCATCAAGTGCAGAAACAAATGAGCGCAATTCAGGAACTTTATCAAATTGAAGATACTGAAATACATATATATATATATATAATTTTAATTTCATTCAATAAAATTTATTTTTCTTCTATTAAAATTAGAATACCTTTAAATTCTATGATTCTTTTTTGATTCAGTATGGAGCAAAATGTTAGAAATAAATCAGTGAATATTAGTTCATTTTACAATATGATAAGAATAGAACTGTTAATCATCATTTAATTTTTTTAAGTGTTTATAAACATAATTGTCACTGCAGAATAGAATAACATTCTATTCTGTAGTGACAATTATGTTTATATATGCTTCAGTTATGAAAAAACAGAACAAAATATAAATTTAAATGTTAGTATCATTTGTAGAGGTTATTTCTTTTTGATAAATTATCAGAACATTTATATTTAAATGCAAAACGACTAAAAATTTCTTTTTAGAAAAACAACAAAGCATTTCTAAACTTCGATTAAATTTCAATGTACATTTTTAATACTTTATTATTATTATCATTAAGATTACCTATGCTTTCAACATATAACATGCATTTTAGGAAAGTTAGTATTTTGGTTTAACAAATATTAATTTAGTTATAGTACATATTAATTATATCTTTGTCATACAATTTTAACATTATTGAACCTATCTACTATAAACAAACTTAAAAATTTGTTAGTTTCATTGAAAAAAACCTTAGTGTTCAACTGTAATTATTATTATATTTTTTTCTTATACAGTAAAATATAAAAAATGTTAATATATAATTTATGTGTTAATAATAACATTTAATGTAAATATAAACTAGTACATTAAAATACTAGTTCATATATATTTGATTTCTAAAAATTAATTCCAATTTTTCTAATTATTAAAAAATTTAAACTGGTTTTAATATTAAAAGAATAAATAACTTTAAAATAGAACATAGTAAATGCAAGAGTAAAATATTATAACTTTAAAATTAATTAATAAGACAAATCAGCTAAGCTTTGCATACAGATGTAACAGTATGAATTTTTCGGAGATCTCATTATTATATATATATTTTTTATCTATTTATTTATATCTAAATTTATTTCATACATAAGGGGGGTTGCAATTTTGCAAAATGCATAATAATTTTTACATTGAATTTGTTTGAATGTGAATAAAATTAGGAATAAACTTACAAAATTTGTTCTCAATAAAAATATAATTTTATTAATTATTATTGAGTATAAGTACTCTTATTGAGTATGAGTATAATATATTATAATTTTAATAATTTTATTCTCAATAAGATTGATTTTTGACAATTATTTCTTTTAAAGAAGTTTCTTCAAGATTTTCATAGATTTCTAATTTCATTATTTCTCATATTTTTCTCAAAAGATACTTTTTAAGCGCTCAATAAAATATTAATTTGAGTAATAAAAGCCTTTATCACATGATTTGTTTCATATGTTCTGAAAATCCCCAAATATATTGTTATAAAAAGAAAAGATGAAAGTTTAATGTCATTATCATACAATATTAAAAAATAATCAGTTTTATTAAAAAAAAAATATCTGACACAGTTGAGCAACAGAACAATCAAGTTTTAATTCTATATTAGATATCTTTAGATTTATTTGCATTTGCATTCAAAGAAGTTACACAAAATTTTTGGCATACTTAAAATTTCTCCCTATTTTATGAATAAAAAAAAGTAAAATTGAAAAAATAAAATCCTATTGAATTAAAATGGTGATTTAATGGATTCAATATTGATTTAAATACAATGCGTGTTAAAATAAGGATTTTTATTAGAAGGAAATTATTCTTACATGAGGGATCCCAGTTTTACGACTAACTTCAACAAAATATTTTATTAATACTTTGTTGTCTCTTCGAATAGTTTTTCTTTCTTCACGTATACTTATATAACACAGGTCTTCTATTGAGCAAATATGTGTCCAACCCTGAAAACATATATTGATAGTTATCTAAATAAAATCATAAGGAAATAATTTATCATACATAAAATATAATAAAAATAGTAATCTATTTTAAATGAAATTAAAAAAACAATATTTATAATTATTAAATTTCTTTATTAAGATTTAAAGATTTATTCAGAGGAAAAAAAAAACACAAAATTAAAATACTAATTTATTTATAGATGGACTGAAATCTACTGTGTGTGAGAACTTTTTTAATAATACATAATCCAAACTTTTTACCATAATTGCAAATAAATGTCCTTCATTCTTATCATTTCTTAAAGTAGAAAGCAAAAATTTAAAAATTTTAAGTCACATGTATAGGCAAAAATTAAATTTTTATTTTCAACTCCTATAAATTTTTTAATATTACAATAATTGATACCAATATTTATTTCATCACAGTATGGAAAAATGATAATATAATTTATTTTATGCTTAAAAAAAAAAAAAAATCTTTAATGGCTTAAAATCATTAAGATTTTTTATTCATATTTAAGTATTTAATTTTGTTTTAAGTATTTATTTTAAGCTTTATATTATTTTTACTTGAACTGACAAGTAATTAGATAAGCATAAGATAATAACAATAAAGATTCAGCTTTACAGATAATAGTTTTTCTAATACAGCTAAATTTAAATTAAAACGTAATATGTATTAACCATATTATTAATTACATACAAATGATGTTAAGAATATTAAAAGAAATTTATGATATCAACTATGAAAGGACTCGGTAATTTCAAATAGAATAAAATTCACTATGAAGTTTCTAAATTTATGAAGCATAAAAATATCTTTAAGAAATAAATACAAAATTACAAATTGTGCTTAATATATGTTTTGACCATTTCAAGAGCAAAGAGAATAGGGAAGCAAAAGGAGCTTTTTTATTAGTTATAATGAAATAACACTTTCATATCAAAAGGATTGAAAGTACCCTGCTTTCAAATTACTTTGTAACTAATTTTTACAATGAATTTTTTCACACAAAAATTTCAACTATAAATTTTAATTTTTCACCAAATAAATGAATATTGTAGATTTGCTCATTTAACTTCTGAGAAATTGGCAAAACAAAAATGTTTCCAAATAAATATTTCTAGGAATGAAAAATGAAAGTGATTGGTCAAGATTCAGCTTAATAACTTATCAATGAAATTAATCATATTTCATTCATTATACATTTTCTTAATTTCATTAAACCACAATAAATGTCTAACATATAGGAATTTTCCAGTAATTTTTCTCAACAAAAATAAATAGAAAAAGGTGTGAAATATAGAAAAATTAAAGCAATTTTTCTGAAATTACTAATTATAATTAATGCTTCATTTCAACCAAGACAAAAACCTAAGACATAAATTCTTCCAAATGATATGATTCCAATATGGCAATAAAAATGCTAGACAAAAAATTTTATTCATACATTGCTATGAAGAATTAAAGAAATGAAATTAAAGTTACAGTGCATGGAAAAAAGGGTCTACTACAATTAATAAAAAGGAAACAGCAGTATTCCATTCAACATAGATTCATCCATTAATTGTATTTGGCATAACTGCCAAATTATCATGTAATGAAATAAGTTAAAATTATTTCTATTTATTTGTTCAATAAAGAGAGACACATTTGCACACCAGTTTTCAACTTTAATATCTTTATATATTAACCTTATTTTGTCTCTCAACTCAATGCAAATGACAAGCAAAACTGAAAATTGTTGCAAATTCTCTCTCAAAAAGTATTTAATACTGCGTTTGGTTATTTCCCTTTTTGTTAAAAGATTGTTACCATTGCCTAAAATATGGAATACTCAGAAACTTTTATTAGTTACGGTGCATGAAAAAATATTACACAAAAATCAATAGTAATATAAAATCGATTTTTCTAGAAAATTTCAAAGAGAGAAAGTTAATATTCACAGCACTTGAGATTTGCAGTATTAATAAATTTAAACATTATGGGAGATTTTATAGAGTAGTGGCAGCATATGGTAACACAACTTATTAGCAAATTATATTTAATGATTTTAATAAACAATAAACTCCAGTGATAGTTAAATAGAAGTAAAAAACAGACTGAATATATTACTGTGTTTATAGTAAGATTTCAAAGCAACATTTTCTTAATTGGTTCTGTTGTTAAGTCAATTAATTATGTACCTTCTGATTTTATATTTAATATAAAATCAGAAGGTACATAATTAATAACACATTTTATTAAATGTTATTTAATAACACATTTTATAAAATTATACTAAGCAAACAATATAATTATAACACATTTTATAAAATTATATAAATTAAGGATGATTGGCTCACAATGTAAAATAGATAATCATCATAAATTTGCAGTTTGATGCATTTTGTAAAAGTACTTAGCAAGAAAGATACTCACAAAAGTAAAAAGTAGGGAACAGAAGAAGCCTATTGTTTTATACTTTTTATATTAGATGTATTATATAAACCAATATAACATCAACATAACATCCAATCATCCTTAATTTATATAATTGCCTTGTGTGGTATTCCTCGGTGCACAGGGAGATATTTTTGTCTTCCCAAATAAATATAAAATTTTATATATATTGTATGAAATATTTCACAACATATTTTGCTTGAAATTATGACTAAACAAAAGAGCATAAAGTAAATTGTATGAGCAAAGGATTGACTGATGGAAAATAAGAGTTTCTTCTTCAAAACAATAGATTAGTAGATGCTCAAACTTAAATAAAAGCATTAAAATTACTAAAAGGTCATTAGATATTAAAAAAGAAAAATTTCAAGTTAAAAAAGTTTTTTATTAGATTATGTAACATCAATTTAGAGATTGAAAAAATATTTGCAATAAATGGAAAATTTATGTGAGCAAAATCAACATTTTTTATTGCAACAGGAATAATATTATATATATTCTGTGACATTTAAGCAATAAAAATTTGCCAAAAATATAAAAAATATTCCAAATATATAAGTAAACATACATCTTTACTTTCTGGAATTTTCATTCGTATACCAGGCCAAACAGGATGAAAAGGATTAATCACAATTTCAACATCTGCAACTTTACCACCTTCATCAATTCTGACCATATATTGTTCAGATCCATAGTCAGGAACTAAAGCAAACAACTGCTCTAAATATTTTTCCTAGGAACAAAAAAACAATTTTAATGCAATTCATAAATAAAAAGAAAAATAATAAAGAGAGAACACAAGATATATTGGTATATGTGAATATTTCTGTATTTATAAATACTGCAATATTTTTATGTAGTACAGTAAGTATTGTTTGTACATTTAGTGGTAGAATTCAATTTAAAATTAACTATGCAATTCAAATTTAAAAATAACTTCATATGAAATTATAGAAATAACTAAGCTAATATAGTTAATTAGAATTGTAAGTAATATTTGAGACAAGAGCTCAAATACTACGTTTCATGTTATGTAAAGAGAAGTACAACCGAGGTAACGACAAATTAGATAAATTGATATAACATCAAAAAATTGAAAAATGTACAAAGAAAAACATCTATAGCAATTTTATAATGAACTTGTGGAAAATAACAAAAGCTACATTAAAATTTCATATCTGAAACAGCGAAGAAAGCATCCTTCATTGTGATAATAGTTCAGATCTAATGGTAGTATGTAAATATAAGAAATAATTAAGCACCAAACACACGACAAAAGATGCTTCTTACAATAGAATCAGAGAAAAAGATCTAAAGCAAAGAATGAAATTAATTAATTAAAAAACTTTAAATTCCCTGTTTATGACAAGTTTAAAATGCAACACTTACAAAAATAACGAAAATAAATTGTTTTTACTGTCCAATTTTTATTTCAAGAAATATAACATACATAAAAATTTCATCTCACAAAAACCATGAAAATAAATTTTGTGAAAATGTAAATTTGCATGAAATTTCAAATGTATACACATGAAATCTGAAGCTATTAAATGCTGAAGTTAGCCTTTTCATTAAAAATTTTATTAATTCCAGAATTACATTTTTAATTAATTAATTTATTAGGATTAATAATAAACTGCTATAATAAATTAAACTAATATTATAATTATTTATGAAAAAACAGTAATAAAAATCTATTTTACTTTCAATATTTAATTTTCGATGAAATTATTTTCTAGTAAAGTTGTAGTTTTCCCATAACCATTCTTAAATAAAAATTACATTGAAAATGCATTTTTGACATAACTTAGATATAATAATTTTTTGGAGTCCTTTTATCAATTTAAAAGGCATAATTGGACTTTAAAAAATAAAAAAATAACAGAGAAAAATTGGTGTCTGCAAAATTATATGCAGTTTAAATAATTTCAAAGTAGGGAATAGTAATTCATATGGATCTCATTGATTTTCTCTCTCTACCTCAGAGTATATATAAATAACTTACATATGGATATAACAGCATCATGTTTTTGCTTAAAAAATAAATTTTAGAATTATTTCTTTATAAATAAAACAAATTTTTAAATATATTTTTAATATTTTGTAATTGATAAATAATAATTCAGCTTTAATGATTAATTTAATTCCTGCTTAAAATATTATTCATTGAATAAAATTTTTAATATTTGCTATCATTAAAAAATGATTTATCATTTCTATCTATCGAAATTTTCAAAGGTCAAAATAGTTTTTCAATTACAATTACTTATCATTTAATAAAATATTTTCAATTACACAAATTATTTTTAATACTTTAAGTTAACATTTGAAGAACATTGCTTTTTAATGTATTTTTTAATAATTTGATTATAAAATATAATCAAATTAATAAAAATATATTAAAAAGCTTCACGTAAAATCATGCTGGAAAAATCTTTATACAAATATTTTTTTTCCTACATGAGCATATTACACTTTTCTGTACTTTTAAAATCAATATATAAATTATTTATAATTCTACAAATATTTTTTGTTCATGATTGCTAATTTGACTGAGAGCTACAATTTAAACTGGACCTAAAATCACAAATGGAAATTAAACTCAAAAATATAAAATATCAAACTTATTCTAAATTCAATTATATTTAAATGATTATCTTGCAGGACAATTCAGTAGCTATTAATTCCAACAGTGTCATATTATTAATGATAAAAAAATGATATTGTAATTCCAAATAGTGACTATGTTGTAAATATTGAGAAACAAATGTGATAATACACAAAATATACGTTAATCCATCATTTCTTTGAATTTTTTGCCAATTTTCTAAAAAAAATTTTTATTTGAAAACTGAAAAAAAAATGCAATCAAGTATTTTAAATTTTCAATTGCTGACCAGATTGTGTGGTCAGCATACCTGACTACGGATAGGGAGTTCCTGGGTTCGAATCCCAGCTCAGGCAGGGATACTTTCTCGCTCTATATGCTGTTTTTTCCTTTCCTTTCCTTGTGTGTGAATGGTTGCCTACCCTATAAACAGGTCCCTATGGCATGTGTGTGTACTGAAGAAGTTGAATTCCACACCAAATACGGTTCAGTTGGAAAAGTGGAGCAGCGCACCCCAATTTGCCAGCTGGCACACGAGAACAACAACAACAACAGATTTTCAATTTACATGCAGGTTAAAAAAAAGTATTGTTCTAATGAAAAACTAAGAAAAAAAATGTCCTTAAAAATTACTACAAAATAAAAGCACTCAACACTCTTTAACTTAATTTAATAACCTATTTTTGAATTTTTTAACATTTCTGCAAATTTTTAATGCATTATCATTAAGGAATTTTCTTTTACAATCACCGAGTTTTAAAATTTTACGAAATTTCAATTACACAAAATAAGCTATTTAATTATACAGATTTATTGACAACAATTATAAAGAAGTTATTGAAATATGAGAAAGCAAGAAAATTTTTCAAAATACTTGAAAGAAAGAAATCATATTAAAAAAATTTTCATTGTTATAATTTCTAAGAAGTCAGTAATTTTGCAGTAGAATCAGTAATTGAAATACTTTTTTGTAATTATTATATGAAAAAAGAGTATGTTGAAAAAAAAATTTCACTTTTGTGATTCTTTAAAAAACTTTGAAAATGTATCTTACATTTACCAATTTGTCCCTATCATATCATTGCTATAAAATGGGAATTTTTATTTTTTATTCTATTTTGATAATAGATGTTAATACAAAATTTACTTATTTGTTACTCACTAATAAAAACTTCTAGAAACTATTTTAATGTTTATTAAGAAAGATCACAGCATTGATATTTAAAAATGTTAAATTTGTTTTTATCCCCACCTAAAAATTTTGTTATAAATATTACAAAATAATTCCCTTAATAACAAGTTTTACATTTAAAAAAGAAATATTAAATAAATATGCTTATTATATTAAATAGCAAACATAAGATGAATATATCTAGGATAAAAAGAGAAAAATTACAGCAGTTGTGCAGTTAAAAATTTCCAACTTTATCTTTTTTTCAAAAGAAGCACCAATTCTAAAATTTGTAATAAAGAACATACACACACACATATATTATATATATTTTTTATAATTCAAAATAGTTATTTTCAAAGTACAAAAAAGTACTTACTTTAACGAATTCAGAATTCTGACGACTATTGTGCCATCCTTTAGTCACTGCTTTTTCTAATGGACCTTTTAGAAAACTATCTAAAATAGTACTTCGTTTGAGCTCCTGAGGGAAGTAGTCCCTACAATTATATTTCATGGTATCTGGTGTTAGTTTCATCTCCAGCATTTGGCGTATAATGTCCGTTGCTACTAATCCAAGAGCAGATTCTCTGAATTTAAAAAGTTCTGGAATTTTACCTTCCAGAAAGTCTGTGCGAACTTGATGAAAAAAATAATTGAATGTTTTCGCATCACCTTTTTCCTGCAAAAAAAAAAAAAAAAAAAAAAAAAAAAAAAAAATTTTTCACATTTTTCACATTATATTAAAAATAAAGTAAAAAATTAAAATTTTTAAGCATAAAAATATTATTTTATGCTTAAAAATTTTACAAAATGCAATTTAAAAAGTTATATTAAACTTATGATACTTATAAACATTTCTACTAATTAAGTAGGTAATGAGTTCATAACATAAAAAAAATTTTTTTTAAATAAAACATGTACCTGAAAACCTAATTTTTGTTTCGAAAAAATTTCAGCAAGAGAGGTAGAGAAATAAACAGGAAATAAAGAATGAAATAGGACAAAAAATTAAATTCAACATCAACCACTTGAGGCAGCTTTTCATTTAAAAATATTAATAAGGAAAAAATAATTTCTAACTTTAATATACAAATTTTTTACATTATGAAAAAATCTGTAACAGAAAACTATTTTAAAATTTTCAATTATTTCTAGTCCAATTTAATTCAGTATTTTGATATAAACATAACCAACAAATTATTTTATCAAAAATTTGAAAAGAAATCTGCACTTTATTTTGCATTCACAAATTTTTTGAACACCCAGAAGTTGTGCAATGTTTTTACGATTTCAGATTGTCTAAAATGAAAAAGTAATTTAGGTACAAAAATTAGTTAAAGCATTTCTTTTACATTATATACATTAGGCCTTTTCCAGATGTCTTTGTCTACATTTAAATACTTGTAGTACCTAGAAACAAGCTTTGGAATTTTGTATTATTCTTTTTAGCCACCCACTCATCAAACCAGATAATTGAATGTGATTATTTGAAACTTAAATGGATTCCCGATTTTTCTTTTTTGTTATGAGTATGCCAATTATTTGCAACAACTCATTAATTCCCATTTTCTCTAATAATGAAATCTTTAGTGTGGTGAACTAGAGTAAAAGAATAGTCCCAAAGCTTCTGGAAACATATCTAGATACACTACCTGTAGAGTGCAATGAACTGGTCTTCTAAATTGGGCATAGTGTAGCTGTTCTGTAAAACCCCTTTGTTATGAAATCCAAAATTATGCTTCAAATATAAGGTATTAATGTGAATAACCAGGTCAGCTTGTATACCGAAATCAGACAACATACAATTTCTGCTAACCAATGTTTTAAAAAACAAGATTTTTTTACAGCCTCAATTAGTAAAAATAAAATTAAAAAAATGAAATAATCCTTTATAACGTCAATATCAGGCTTATATTTACATATGTTTCAAATTCTGGTGCTCACTAAGATCACAGGAAAATGGCTCTTCAAAAAGATGTGTTAAGATTCACATTTTTTTCTGGATATAGTAAATGCTGATGGAGTATGGCAATGTAGATATAACAATGAATGACTTTTATAGGATATATAATGAAGCTCATACAATTAAAATTGATCATATAAAATTTATTGGCAACATATGGCATATGAATTCCTTATGTTGCCAATAAATTTTATAGCAGATAAAAATCAATGTTTCTAACCAGAGAGTTCACATCAAAATTATTTTCAGTGATTCAACATATCTTTGTTTCTCATGCAAAAAAGTTATTTTTCTACATTTAACAATTTTTAAACCCTCAACCATAAAACAACTTTAATAAACTAATTTAATTAAAATAAAAAATTTAAACGAGTTACAAAAACTTACAATGAGTCTTTTTGTAGATGGTAGACGGTACCTAAGTCGAAGCCAGAGAGTCCATGTTTCGCCACCATGTAATTCAACACATAATGGGTACCATATCTTCAACGTTGGATTATATAATCCAAATAAATGCCGGGGTAAAGGACCTATCTTCAAATATTTGCAAGCTTCAACAATTAATTCTTCAATTACATATCGTTCTTCGCCACGGAACACTAAGGATTCGTCACGAGTATAAAACTCAATTGTTACTACATTTTCCATTTTTAAGAATCATTTAAATGCAAACTTTATAATATAAAAAACATAAAACTTTAAAAATCAGTTCAACACGATACTAATCTGATGACAAATCAATTTTGCCAACAATTACAAAATGGATGAATATAATTAGTATCTATCAATATCAGGGCGAACGAACAACAAAAATAATATTACGACATAAGGTTTAAAATGAATGATTAGCAATAATCATTCTATATAGAGGCCATAATTAAAATTTATTTTCTTTTGCTTTTTCGAAAAACGTGCATGATTAAATACTTAAATTTTATTCCGATTAATTTTTAAACGTTTCCCATCGTTGGTGAAGGATCTTATGTTTACTAACAAATGACCAAAAATATTATGCCATGCTTTGCCATATCCAACATCATTTTCTTCTACGATATAAATTAACGTATTGAGTATAAGTGTTTCACTCATCAACTAAAAATATAAACAATAATAATATATAAGTGAAATTTCAAGTATTTAAATTTCACGCATGTTTTACTCTTTTAGAAATTCAAATATTATTCCACATATATTTTAAATATTCTTTGAAGCATAAAATGAAATTAATTGTACAGTGGATCAATTGAATGAAAAGTAGCAGATTCTTCATTTGTTGTGAGCTGTATGGAAGGCAGATCTTGATAAGCCGAATCGAAAACTTTCTTGACATAAATCGGGAACAGAAATCAGTTGGTTACTTGATGTAATGAATTGTTTACCGTTAATGATAATAGAGTTCATAGGGATTCTACCATACTGAATGCGAAAGCAATCCCTAATTCTACTATGGTGTAAGGGATTGCTTTAGTATTCGGAAGGCAGCAGATTTACATTAGAAAAGCTAATCCATGTTTGAAATTTCCGTAGAATCTAGTATCCAGTAAATTCCTAGGAGACCCTTGTTGAATAACTGAAGAAACCCTCGGTGACAAACTGGAGAAAAGTGCCAAGCCAGAACAAAATTCCAGAAAAAGTTTGGTTTACTATGTCAAGTATATCGAAGTAGAGTTACTAAGATTGGCGCAGACCACAATTACCTCCAACCAACATCATTTGCACCAAGGGTGTAGGCTCTACTGGAATCTAACCCAGTATCCTTAAGGCGAGGTTTGATAGCGAGCAAATCTTGCCAGCTGTCGTGCCACTAAAGATATTTTAACTTATAAATTGAAAATTACTAAGTAGTTTGATGGCTCAATGATCTACCTAATTGAAAGTGTGTCACCCAGTGATATCGTGCAGTATAAGGAAATTATTGCAAATAATATGCGGAAAAGATATCAATACATGAATGAGCATTTCCACTGATCAACCAACTACTGGATATGTTGATATATCTAATTAAAATTTTCGGTCGTGTGACGTGATCATAAAAAATAGCTTTTAAAAAATTTGAAGCTTTGAAATCAGTTAACTTGGAGTACCAAGTAATAATTATCAATTTTACAAAATATTTTAAAGCAGCACATTTTTATTTCTCTTAAAACAAAAAATGAAACTTCTATTTCCAGGTTAGAACTCTAGCTGCCAAGCGTTTGGGACGAAAACTCAATCTTGCTCAATGCGAGCTATAAGCCTATGAAGTTCCAAAACAGTTTTTTGTCGTACCCTAACCTAACCTAACCCGATTTTCATTGAAATTGTTTTTCACAGAATTAGTTTAACTTTATAATAAAGTCAATTGAAAAAGCAAAGATATTGAAACCCTTTTTAAATAAAAAAACATTTGGATATATTAATAAAATATTTTTAGTAAATATTTTAGTTAAACCTACATCTGATTGAAAAGAATATTAAATAAGCGATCCATCTTGTAACGAATTACACAGAAATCAATCGTCTGCTTTCAGAAACCCTAAAGTTTTAAGAATTTGTTTTAAAAGAAAAGAAAACAATATTATTATATTTTGTTTATTGTTAGGTACTGAGTTCTTTTTTTTTAATTATAATAAAAATCAATTGTTTTTGCAACAAAAATCTAGACAAATTAATAATAATTCATTTAACGTAATCTTTTTCCTGGTGACACAGAATGTTATGCATTTTTTGAAATTAAATTTTAAATATCTTTGAAGTAGAATTAAAAGGTGATAGATGAATAGAACAAAACTTTCTATAAATCAGGTAAGTCAAATATATTCTTCTTTGAATTTTTTATTAAAAAATATTTTTTTATTAAATTTTTCATTGTTTGATTGATTTTATATACAAATCTTTACTGCAATTCAGTTTTTGCATATTTTTTTTCGTGTAATTGATTTTTTAGTTATACTTTCTTAATAGATTGGATTTTCAGCTGATTATTATCATATTCCTTCGAAAGTTTTAACCTTTTTCTTGAATTTGTAGCTTGCAGATAAAAATAGCATTACGATCAAGTGACACGCTGAATATAAAATAGCCACGTATTGCTTAATAAATTTTACCCCCAAAATATCAACATAAGCAACTGAACCCTAAATATAAGATGTTCGCAGAAAAAAAAATAATTATGGTTTTCTTTTTATATTAAAGCCATTTGATTTTCGTTAGAATTATCACCATTTAATTTTTTAAAAGAAATAATAAATATTTGGAAATTTTCACTTTATCATTTTATTTAAAATTTTGAAATGGAACATATAAAATAACGAAACTTATAAAAGTATGAAAAAAAATTAATTAACTGGTATATTACTCATAAAAATATTTTTATGATAACAAACAAACAGAATAAGTGAAGGTAAAAACTTAAATTTTATTTTTGGATGTGGTTATTAATGTTCTTATGCCATAAAATTATCAAAGTGCTTTATTAATTTAGACATCCTAAAATATTACGGTTGGAAGAAATTCACTTTTCCGTTATTTTTTCACATAATTCTATTCGATTTGTTAAATGTATTTCATTTTAATATGGAAATTTATGTAATGCAATTACTTTTTTTGCTAGTATATATATTAAATCATAAAAAAAACGAACTGATTTTTAACAAAACTAATTTCTAAAATCAGAATGTTTTATAATTTTTAGTTTACTTTTTTTTTTTTATAGAATTTTATTTAATTATCCTATTTTTCAACTTGTTATCGTATTTTCATAAATCTTTATATTTAAAGTTATAAAATTTCAGGTAGATAACATTATGTAGTATACTTCCTTAAATTTATATTGATCTATATCATTTATTCAAAAACACTATCAGTTTCCTATATGAATAATTAAATATTTACAAATTATTAGGATTAATAGTTTCGAAAATACGACGAGTTTTTTATTCCTTTCACATTTGCAATTGTTTAGAAAAAGTCAGTTTTAAGAACGTTTCATATACACACTATTAATGAAATAAAAAAAAAACTTATTTATGTTTCCAAAAATGAGAAAATTAAAATGTAAGAACACAGAGTGCTTAATAGTCTTCAAAATAATTTCTATGACTGATAACAATAAACAGGCTTAAGTTTTCTTAAACAAAATACATGTGAGAAAAATAGATTTAGAGGAAGGAATGAGGTAAAATATTGTAAAAAGATTAGGTAAGGAAATATATGGAGAGAAATTTTAAGACTTGGTAGGATACTACAAAAATAGAGGTGTAAAATTAAAATTTACCATCGAAAAACATTAAAAATTATAAAAAGTAATTTGAAGTGCAATTTGTAACTAATTAAAAAAAAAAATTCAAATCGTCTAAACGATTTAAATTAACCATAAAGCATATGTTTTGTCTGGTCTTTTTCACTGTGTTTTTTCTTCCTTTCTATTTTCAACGCATTCAATTTTGGAAGCAATATCGCTAAAGATCTGAAAATTTCAAAATTAATTATTTAAAACAACAAGTCATTTCCATGATTTTGAAAACTTTTACAAACGGAAAAATTGTAAGTAAAAATATAATTATAATTCCTTATTGCTGGTTAAAATCCTGAATGGATTTTTTCTCATTGCCAACCATAGTCAGACATTTGATGAACTTCGTCTGGCTTACTGCCCTCAAAGAGTGCGATTTGAAGACAGGCAGCAAATTCATCGACAAGTCGGCTTTACGACATGTATCAAAACGATATGACGTAGATGAAACGTTATCTGACGTCATGGATATTTTTAACCAATGAGAATCATAATTAAGTGGCGTAATCATGATCTCATTATGAAAATTATTAAGATCTCATCATAAATATGAGCATGATCATCATGAACTGAAACGAAAGAAACAGCTATTTTAGGGTTAATAAAATAAAAAAAGGATTGCTTTTGAAGAAATTATATTACAGATAAAATAAAGAGACTCAGCTTGAATCTAAATTATAAATTTACCTTACAACATATTTTTTATGTATAAATTTGCCAAATATTCTCATACAACTTTTCAAAAGAATGGGAGTAAGGTTTTGTTTGATAAGTAATTTACTGTAATATATTCTAATTTCCTGGAGGAAGCTACAATCGGCGAAAGAAAATCTTTAATTTAGTTTTATGGTATGAAAAGAGATAGTTTTACAAAAACGTTTCGGCATAATTTTCTTGATAATTGATTTTTATTATCAAGGATACATATGTGCTTTTAGTTAATACATAGAAAAGTAAGAAAAATATTGCGCTTTTAGTTATTTTAATATTTATTTTTCCTCAAATAAAAATTAATTTCATGGGTATTAATGTTCATCAAAGATGTATTGAAAGATGTGATTTGTGTGCATAAAAGGAATTGAAGAATTCAGATTATTTTCCCATACGCATTTTCCTTCCAAATTACCATTGCGTGTTAGTACTCTCATATGACTGCGAGACTTCAACTTTGATTCAAAAAGATATAAATAACTTACAAGTCTTTTTTTTTCACGAAAAATACTAGCAGAAATTTTTGGTTCAATACTGTCAAATAATAATCGTTACAGAATAAGAACTTATGATAAGTTGGAGCCTGCTACTATTCATAAAAATATAGTAAGCATCATCAAAGCACAAAGACTTTTACGGCTTGAAAACGTTGAAGAATCTCCTGATAACCAAGTGGTTAAGATCTTACATTGGAAGCCCCTATGCAATAGGCTAAGAAAAAAGTAGTTTCATGATGTTTTGAAGGATCTTAAATCCCTAAAGGTCTCCAACTGGGAAATTGAAGTCAAGGACAGAGCTATCTGGAGGAGTATTGTGCATCAGGCTAAGTCTCAACTTGAGCTGTGGTACCAATAAAGAAGATGTTAATATTCTATCATTTAGCTCAACACATGTTTGAATTCCACCTCAGGCATAAGTGTTATCCAAGACTATACAAATTTACATTCGTGAGCGAAAAGGACAGTAGAGGGACAAGCAAGTCAATGTCTTTGAAATCTCTCATCATGTGGTTAGCTTATTACTAGAATAGCCATGTAGTTTGTACGATACTAATTTGAATTATTCAGAGATTTTAGCATGATAGATATACAATGTATGGCATTGAAAGAAAAAAATGTATCTAGCTCTTCAAATTATTTGTCTGACAACGTATTTTTGATCTTAAAATCATTCTTTTGACTATTCATTCTTTGAGAATAATTATTTTCAATTAAACGCTTTTTGAATGTGTAGTAATTTTACTATATAATGAATTCTCTTAAAAAACAATATTTCCATTTAATGGCTTAAATCTTAAAATCATGGGAAAATTATATTATTTTTCATGATTGAGTATTCAAAAATTGTCAATTAAATTCCAAAAAATCCATCCAAAAGCTTGATTTCTAAAGTGTAAGTTCTATTAAGCATTTTAAATTATAATGATATTATTATAATGATACACTTTTTAAATTATAATGATATATTTTAATTTACTTTCTGTTGATAAAATTTACTCTACTTCATATTACGTAAGCCTACAAAAGAATTTTTTTCCTTGATGTCAGAAAGCTAAGAATTGGTTTAGGAACATTTAGGTCACTGGATCATGATCAGTGTTTTCTTAGTCAGATCAACTTCTTCTACTTACTTATATATGATAATAAAATTTCAGAGCTTAGTTTTTTTAACTTGATGCATACAGTTAATAGAAAATAGATGAATTATAGATGTTCCAACGCCACTTTTAAGAATTTTATAGGAAAATGCCATTTATATTTAGGCTAATTTCACAGAAGTGAAAATTGGTACAAGGATATTTTTTATAACAAGGAAACGAACATAATACTTATATATGATAATAAAATTTCAGAGCTTAGTTTTTTTTAGCTTGATGCATAGAATTAATAGAAAATTCAGTAATATATATTTTGTTATATGCTAGAAATCTGAGCTTCTGGACAGAAAGTAATGTCACATTTGAATTCAGAACTAAAATTTTTATAATACCAGCTTCGACTATTTACTTACCAAAATAAGATTTAATCTTCAAATAATGATTCATTAATTAAACACCGAAGAAAGAAAGCATATGTTGTCAATTAATATAAATATTTCATTCGATATAAAGATGAGATGTGACATTTGAAACACATATTAATAACTGATATAATTAATTTATATTTTAGACTGATTTTTATTAGTCGAAAGGAAAGAAAAAGGTCATATCATCTGAATAGGCAATATAATAGACACAAGGTAATAATAAAAAAGAAAAATGTAAAAATATGTGTTATAAATTCATTATTTTTAAATTTTTTAAAAAGTTTTCATTGAAATTTCAAGTTTATTGTTTTTTTGCCATCATTTGATTTAGCATGTGATCAGCCAGCGTATGATTCAGTTAATATATAATTAAATGCTTCGGATAATCTTCAAATGCAGTGCTTTTACTTTAGAAACACCCTAGAAGATTATAATGAATATGGACTCAAATGTTAATTTATTGTATTTTTTATACTTTCCATTTTTATGTATAAGTTTAACAGTTTTCAAAAACAAAAAATAATGAAACTTGTTCAATGATAAATTTATTATCTATTATATATAATTGGTAATATTATAGTTGCTTAATTTTTAATGATATATATATATATAATTTCTTATTATAAAAGGCGACTGAAAGTATTTTAAAATACTCATTACTGACATTGTTTGGAAGAATATGTTTTTTCAAGTGAATGCTATGAACTATAGTTAGAAGAAATAATTTTTATCTTTAAAAGTACTTGCAAAACGTTAATTATGAATTATTCTATTTAATTAATGAATTATTCTATTTATATTAATTAAATAATTTAAATTTTATATTGAATAATTTTAAAAGAAATATGTTAATACTAGTTTATCGTATGAGAGTACGTAAATAAATAAATACACTTCTGATTTAAAAAGAATTTTTATTAAAAATGACAAAAACAGTATTCTCTTTCTTTTCATTACATAGCATACATTATCAACAGTAATAAACTTTCTTTCCATTGCATTGAATAAATCTAGAACATCAAGATGCTTTGAAGAGGAAAGAAAAAAGTTCAATAGTTTCTAGTTTACAATTGCATTCTCTCTGTCACCAAGAAAAACAATACATTTCTATATTCATAATTTAAAATAATCTTGGCAAGATCCAATATTATTATGTATTGATCAAAGTTTTTAAATGCAACAACAGCATTTATTAATCATAAAGTATACAGAGAATTTGTTAGTATCAAATAGTAGTTAATATTTTTAGGAAACATACTTCTTTTTTTATTTTAATATGATTTGAAATTCTTATACTTTAATTCAACAAAAAGAAAAAAAAAATAATTCCTTTGATCATAAAATAATTTATCGTAGTTAAATCTTGCCAAGTTTATAATTCCAAAAATTTAAAAAAAGTTATTAAACTTCTAGCAATATCTAAGTCATGTGAAGAATTGCTTGAAATTTTACACATAGATAGATCTCGATAACTCTTTAAGAAAAACGGTATTGTACTGAACACCATCTCCACAAAATAGTCTCTATAACTTTTTAAAAAGTACTTAACATGTAATCACAGTATTATCCATGAAAATGTATCACTCAGTACCATATACTTTTATTTAAAGTACTGACATTCTAACTTGTGGTCCATTTATGGTAGTTCCACCTTGCTTTTAATATTTATACAACTTGAAAAAATACTATCATTTTTACTTTCACAAGACGGAAAATCTATGTATTTTTATAATCACTCTGATAAACGTAGAACATGGTACGTTTTTCACTAAACGCGTCATAAATCTACATTTTTTTGCGCTAAGTGCTTACAGCTTTAATTTTTGCCATAAGCTATGTAAAAGCAAATGCAAGGGGCAGTATATGGCACATTTGGTGATAATTGTATCATGTACTACATTCGAGCCGAGACTTCTTCTGAAAGGACAATCAGTCTATTAGAATATCTAATAAAGGACGTTTATACAGCAACATTTGAAACTTTAGAGATAGCTTAATTTACATCTAACAGTAGAAAAGAAACTTAAATTATTAAGAAAATGTTCCTTATGCTTTAGAAAAGTTCTAAAAGTACTTATAAATAAGGCTTTAGTAAAACATTTTATTTTCTTACATAAAGTACAAAAATTAAATCTTGTGGAAGTATATATAAGGAAAGGATATTTTACTAAATATAATAATTTAATTACTTATGAATGAAATCAAGGATTTTCGTATATCTTTTAGGATGCTTTGATATTTTTACACATACAACTCACACTAATGTAACAAATGTTGCATTAAAAGTACTATATTCGTTACACATAAAATTTGTATATAATTAAATAATTTGTTATTTTAAAAATCTTAAATTATATAGGAACATACATTATATATTATGTTTAAGCAAAAATAAACTTTAAGTTATTCGTTGAACGTGATTTGTTTGAGATCACTTAAACATCTAGCTAAATATCTAACCTTATATATTAAGAAATATATATTTACACTCTAGTTGCATTATATTATACAAAATAAAAATGTGCACTATGATAGAATAACTTGATATTTATAAGAGATCTTTAAACACATTATGTGAATCTTGAAATTTTTAATAAATACTTTTTATTTTTAAATTATTTAAACGGAAGTTTTTGTGTTCAATTAATCTCTTTATTTCTTTAAAGAAAGTTTAATCTGTTGAAATATTTATAATTTAAGTCCCAATTATGTTAAGCTTAAAAATTGTAAACATTTTTGATAAATTCATTAACACTTTTTGGACTGACTGTATTTCATTTCCGAAATACCTTTTTCGTCTTTTATAAGGGTATAATTAAATTTTTGATGCATATACTTGATTTCTACGCCCTAAAATTGTAGAAAGCCAAAATATAAGACCAAAAAAAAGTGTTTGGTTTTATTCTTTCTTTAAAAAAATAAGACTCAAGATAACTATTAGAACTAAATCACATTCTACTTTCACTTATTTTCATTATCATCATTTCTTTATTTCCTTTTCAATATTTTTAGTAAAAATTATTTGATTTTTTTCTTTCTCGATGGAATTATTAAAATCTTATTTAATGTATTATTTATAAAATAAAGAAATTAAAGCATGCATTTATAAAGGATATTTCAATGATGATAGTGTGAATCACATATTACTCAAACAATGAAAAATAAAATCTTCTTATCATAGCAAAAATATGTAATAAGTAAAGAAACAAAAACGCGATAAATATGTAGAACAGAATATCTCACGCCAAAAATATCGACAATCCATTTTATGCTCTAAAGGGTTTGCCATAAAATTGATGCTATGAGACAAATTAGGCACATATCACATTCCTTTGAGGGAAACCACATTTGGTATTTCATGAAAGCTTGGTATCTTCTTCGGTGGATGTGGCAAAGTTCCATATATTTATCAGATAAATAAATGAATGAAATTAAAAATACTTTACTAAAACTTATCATAAGTAACCATGTGCATTAACATAAAGAAAAACATTATTTATTCTAACATAAATATTAACATAATATAATAATTATTTATTTTTAAGTATAAATATAAGACATTAGATGAATGTATAATAAAGCCAGAAATAGACGAATAAAATATATTTTTAGGAAAATAAAAAAATTTTTTTTACTTGCTTTTAAATTTTTTCTCTAACCATAATTTAAAAGTTAATTCTCAAATCTTATCAAAATTATAAGTTACACTTATTTTTAATTTTTTAGAAAATAAAATTACTTCATTTTTCTAATAAAAAATGAATAATTACTTGTTTTTCTAATTTGTATATTTTTAAAGAAAATAAAGGCTCTAGTTCATAAGTGAAATAATAATGCAAGCTAACTTTTGATTTTCAGTTATAATTGATAGCTAAAACTAAAACTACAAACAGAAAATAGTGCATTTATTTTCACAAATTTTTAATAATTTTTCCTAACATGCTTTGCTTATATTTGATTTGTTGATAAAACAATAACAAGATAGCTAATAAAATGCTGGATGATAAATGCTAATAATAAATGAATAATTTTGTGGTTTTAAAAAAAAATCATCTGTTTTCAATAAAAATGTTGTTAATTTTCACAACTTGGTTGTGCCAATAATTTTATTATTGCTTATTGTAAAATTAATGAAGTAAGCTATGAGTTCAAGAGTAAGAATTTATAAAAAATTTACATAGAAGAACAAATATATAACCGAAAGTTTTCTTCTAGAATTTAACAACTAAAGAAATCCTCTTTTTTGAATTGCTTTGAGGAATTTGTAAATTGAAATACCGAACAGGAAATGAACATAATACTTTTATGTTCAATTTAAGTAAATTATGGTATTTTGATCTCATATGATCATACAGTTTGATTGATGAAACACGAACTCTCAACAAAACAGAAGTCTGTTACATAACATATTTTAATTTTGGATTTTTGATTAGCAGACAAAATAACAAAATTTATTTATTTACTATTTAAATAATGCTGAAACTAATTACCACTGGCAACATTTTGTAAATTAGCAGCATTTTTAGATTTGCAAAGATTTCTCATGATACATCTAATTATACATTTAAATTAAATTCTAAGAGTATTCATATTTAATAAGTGACTATTGGTTTAAATATTACTGCTATCAAGACTACTTACTTAATAATTATATAAAAATATATTATTTAAAACAATATATGAAGTGTCTTACATTCTATTGCATACAATATAATAAGTCTATAGATATGGGACTAACTTGAGATTTTAACAGTTAAAAAAGTGATACTGACTAAGTGTTGCTATTTTGCCATCTCTAAATTTACATTTGCTTTAAATATATATATTATTGTCATCTAAAACGTGTGAAGTAATAAATTAATAGAAATCTATTATATAAAGTGTCAGGGAATATTATTAAGGCATAATTCTTATATATATTATGAGGTTTTATTGTATAATATCCATAAATATCACCTAACACATTTGTTTAAAATATTACATAAGCGATAATACATTATTTATATAATATTTTAATGCGAAACTATAACATTTGTTTCATTAACGAAATATTTATGTGTCGTTCAACTTGATTTAAACATCACATAGACAAGTTACTCAGAAAAGCAAAACTCAATTTTTTATATATTATAACTATACCAACTAACAATATAAGTAAAAGCCAAAAAGCTCTAAAATGAAACATTTTCATAAAATTTCAAAATATTAATTAAAAATTTGATACGATCTAACTACACAATAAAAAACAGAAAAAAATGTCAAATGTCATAATTATATTATAATTGAAAAATCAATTAACAGATTTTAATGATCAAGACATTTAAGAAGAGAGAGTAAATTAGTTTACACTTTAAAGCCTGTAATTTTTCTTTTCTATTACAATAAAAGTTTTGAAATAATATTATAAATTTCAGTAGAATATTAACAAATATTTTTTCTAAAATTATTAAAAAAATACGTAATGGCGTAGAAAGCGAAATAGTAACAGATTTAAAAGTAATGTAATACATACAATATAACTATATATGTATATAATTTAACAGAGAATAATTTTATAATATCATCACATTCATTTATTTCTGAATGTTCAACAAAGCGTATAATATAATAAGCTATAATCTATATGAAATATGAATCATAATTACATGAATATGTGATAAAATAAACATCTAATATATATTCGTTGGTGTGAGTTATGATTAAAAATTGTAAAAGAGCTAAAAAAGCTGGATAAGCAAACTAATTTAATAATATCTATTAAAGAGAAAAGGGTTAAGTTTCCCTTTTTTCCCCTTTAAATCTCGCCATTTATGGACACATGTTTTCATATTCTACGGAGCTCATCTAATGTTTGCTAAGATATGCAAAAATAGAAAAATTTAAACTTCGCTAAAGTAGGTTTAGCGTGAGTATCATATATTCTATTTTGTGACTGGTGTAAAAATGATATATTTCTTAAAGAGCTATCACTTTTTCGCATTATAACGTTATATATATATATATACACACACTACATAAGTTTAACATATAAATATATTTCAGGATCTTCAGGAAAAGACCAATCATTTTCCCCTCATTAAGCACTTCGATAATTCAGCTAAAGATATAAAAAAGTAAGATTCGAATTTTTCATTTCTACTGACTTTAAAAGTGATGTCTGAAACAGCAGTGGGAAAATGATTTCATTCTACAAACAATCTTTTTTTTATTTATTTAATCACATGTTTGAGTTTAAATTCATTTAGTATTTTAAAAGTAAGCAACTGATACAAATATTATAAAAGAGCATTTTGATTGAATAAAATTTTTTAAACGTACTTATTAAACGCTTTAATTTTAAAGTTATGGAAAAGCTTTAAGCAAATAAATAATCCAATGTAAATAAACGCGGTTCCTTTTATTGAATTACAAATAATGTCAAATAAAATAAAAACACATCCGCATTGAAATAGAAATAAAATTTATAGAAAATAAATAAAGTTTCATAGTAAAAAAGC
The DNA here is from genome assembly GCA_030067965.1 of Latrodectus elegans. Taxonomy (NCBI): domain Eukaryota; kingdom Metazoa; phylum Arthropoda; class Arachnida; order Araneae; family Theridiidae; genus Latrodectus; species Latrodectus elegans. The sequence goes on along the minus strand of CM057816.1, from coordinate 76,177,126 downwards.
AAAAATATCTAATGAAATAATTATCAATTGTTATATGACAAAATCTTGATTAATTCTGTTAATTCCTGACAATCTTTAAATGTGTATGATATAAAAATTAATTTATAATTTCATTGTGAATAGTTAGATTAAATTTCATTATAGTTTTCTACACCTTTTATAAAAATTTTCCTGTTTTGCTTATTGTATTCAAAAAGAAAACAATATGGAATTTTAATAAATTAAAATAGTTTTAAATTCTTAAATATGTTTTGTATATATTATACAAGGTAACTATTTGATAAGTATTAAAAATTGATTACAAACTTATTCAAAAACATAATTTACTTGTTATTAGAAATTTTTAAATTTCATAATGGCACAGTGAGTGATCAATTAACGAACATAATCCGTTACAAGACAATTCGCTATCCGAATTGTCTGTTAACCGATCATCGATTTACCATAGATTTTTGATAAATCGATTAATTCGTTCTGGAGACTCTGAAAATTAAATTAAATTAAATTAAAAATATAAAATTGATTGATAAGTTTATTAAAATATAATGGGCATAAAAATATATCTTGCATATTAATCAATCCTTTTAATTTTTGTTTATGAGGCATTAAAGAACATGTCCAATGGCGATTACTTTTCTTTCTTTTTTAAGACTTTCCGGAAGTCATTAATAGCTTTATTGTAGTAAAAACCCTAACTTTACCGATACTGATTTGGGTGCCATTCTAAGACCACTGCTCTGATACCCTCCCACTTCTACAATGAATTAATGAGGGGTGGAAGTGATCAAAATGAAATCAGTTTCAGTATTGAATAAAATCAAAAACAAAACTGATAGTGTACTTTGGCTGTAAATACTCTATTGAAAATTTTTTTTGCAGTATAGAACTTTGAAATTTAATAGGCCAGAAGCATAGTTCAAGCTAGATAAAAAAACGACTTTTGGTCCGTTGAGTTTGGCCACTCTGCACATTGTGCTCCGAGAGCCGAGAAATGTTAGTTAGAATTCGTCTTAGATCGTTATCCTTTCATGCGTTCGTTGTCCAAACACAAAAATCTTGCTAACAGCCTTACACTCGCTTCGCGAGTAGGCTGTCCGCCTGCGGCGTCGAAACACAAAAATCTTTCGTGAATGTATTCGTTGTCTGGTATGTTCGCAGTCCGAATTATTCGTTAGCTGATCATCCACTGTATTGTAATATTTTTTATAAGCCATAAGAGTGTAATTTTTAGATTAATTTTTTGCAAAAAGAAATATTTCTTCATTACTTAAGAGAATAACAAGTGATTGAAATGCATATTAATTTAGTATTAAAAATAAACACATTCTGCTCTTAATTGAAGTTTTCCTAGTGGATAAAATACTCAACAGACATATTTCGTTATTAACAACTTTAAACATTAATATATACTTTTGCAAATTTTTAATAATTTAATTTATTTCAATATTAAAATTTATTTACACTGAATTTATTAATATAAGAATAAAGTTTTGATTTATTAGCATTAAATAAATTGTTTATTTTGTGCAAAATATAGTGTTTGCAGTGCTTATAGTTGTGAAAACGTTATAAAAACGTTAATTATAAAATTAAAATATGTTTTGATCAAAATTTAGAAATTTAAGCATTGAATGTTTTAAGAATGGGAAACATTTATGATAGTGTAGCTTTATAAATGAATTTTTTGTTGATTAAGGCAAAAAGTATATGTAAAAATAAATTAGATGTAATATATATATATATATATATATTTAATTTTCCTTTTGAAATTATTTTTTGGTATCAAATAAATTAGAAAGCGCGTTGCTTATTAAAATATGTTGATTGAAGAATCCGTGAAAAATAGATTTAATATTATTTTAGGAGTATAAAGTACTTTAATACCGGGTATTAATCCCGCTATCTAAAATGACTAGACTTTTCTGGAAGACCTGATATTTGTACTCAGAGTTTAAGAACCAGTATTCAGTTATACGACACATTGTAAATATATATAACAATTAATAAATATAATAGAGACTCTGCTCACTACTGGCTCTGTATAAATAATGTTTTATATAAGCCATATCTTTAAAATATCACTTTCAAATGCGGACAATATTAAGATAAATGTAAACAAATGAAAAATGACTAGAATTTTTTTTAGACCTTCAACTAAATACAAAACAAGAGCATATAAATAAATAAAATACATTTGAGCAAATTAGTTGAGATTTAATCTATAAATTAATGAGCTTAAAAAGAAAATTCTGTCGGAATTGTTTTTTAATAATCAGTAAAAATATACATTAAAATTTAAAGAAATTGTAAGCTTTGGTTTCATATATTATTCAACCTAATAAACTTATTAAAATTTTATAATGCATTTTGCTCATTATAAAATATTGATAATTTACATTTCCAAATTATGAAAAATATTTAAATTTAAAATTGAAAACATGAAGCAGTAAAATGTATGTCAAAATAACACTGAGTTCAATTTGATTATAAAAAATGCAAATAAACATTTTAACCATGTTTTACACGCATTGATATTGGAATAAAACACAAAATTAATTTTCAGTAAAAATAAAATTATTTAAAATTTACTTTAAAGAGGATGTGGGTTTGTAAAATTTAAAATATATTTAAATTATTATCATGTGATCAAGTTCCAACATAAATCACTAGGAAATATACAAATGAACATGTTTTAAGAATTTTGTAAAGTTCTGAAAGTATAAAATGGGTTATATTATTTGATTAAATTAGTAATTATTTTCCGATTTTAATACTCAAATTTTTATTAATACATTACTAGAGAATTATTTTGTATTGCTTTAACAACTCAGATAAATAAGTATCAAAGTGACTTGCTACATATTTAAAAACATTTCTTTTTTATAGTTAATAATTAGAGCAAACATGAAATGTATTCAAAATTTTATTAAAATCTCTTTTATATTTGATGCTTATGCAGATAAGTATTATGTCTGAAAAGAGTTGGTTTTATTTAGGTCATTTTGTTACCTATTTTGGGTCCTTAATTTTTTTTAAGCATATGATACTTTTTCGTCAGTTTTCTACATTGTAAGTATAACTATAGTTTTTTTTTTACTAAGATTGAAGATTCCGTTTACAAAATTATTTTTAAATGAAACATAAGCATTTTAAGTAAATTTATGGAAAGAATACATACTGGATTTATTATATTTATAAATAACTCACTACCTTGTCAGAGATTAAATTCTTCACGAAACAAGGCTTGCTTTAACTCTTATTTCAAATATATGAAAAATTTTAATTTTTAAGTTTTTGGTTTATTTGATTTTTTCTTTTTTACAATAGTTTTTATATTTGGAAAACAAAAAATTCAACAATAACTTAATAAAGAATCCATAGGAAGAGAAGCAAATATTATTAGTCACAATTTTTTTTTCAGAAAAATTTGGAATCTTTCACATTACATAAATTATTTTAAAAGAATTGTTATTAAAATAATTTACAAAATTATTCTATTTAAAAAAATTAATAATATTTAATGACATACGGATAACGGGAGATTCTAATTTTATTTCAAAGAATTTGGTATAATGACTCAAATTTAAGTGTGTTATTATTAGGTATGATAAATGTTGTAAAATGACAAATTATTTAAGTATAAAATATCGTAGCCACATAAAAATGCTTAACTAGTTATTTTACTTTCAGGATTATTTAATGAATCTGATTCTTTAAATCGATGAATTGAATTTAGTTTTAAAATGTAAAGAACAATATGCTAATATTTTATTTTTTTAGATCACAAAATCGAAAGTGAAATAAATATGGAAAATAATTTCTTAATTTTTATGTAAATAAAAACAAATTTTCTATTGATAATATTGTTGGTTGATATCAATTTAAATCTATTACCATTGTTTCAGATGGAGAAAATGAATATTCCAAAATGTTATAGAATGACAGATTGTTTTTTCTTTTAGATATTTTAATTTGACTCATTTTCACATCCCCTGCTTTAAATTCAGAAGTTACAACAACGTTTTTCTTTTTTTTTTTATAAAAACCAATTTTTGCTATCTAACTAATGTCAATGTACATTTTTTGTGGAGGTATTTAATAATGTTGAAATAAAATTTGAAATATATACATATACAGAGTTAAATATGAAATTATATCTTATAATATAGGAATTAAATATTTTGTATATATACATTATATAAGTTACAATATATTTTTTTAAATGTAAAAGAAAAGCACCATAACATTCACATTAATTGATATTAGTGAAATACTACAAGGATCCTATAAACTCGTAATGTTCTAAAATATAATTTTGCAATTTTTAAATGAATTAGAAATCATCATAGAATACACCATTACATGGAAACATTTAAATGAAAAACATAAAAATAGAAAGATTAAAGATAAAAAGAATATTGTTAAACAATAGATAATATGTTTGCCTCAAAGTAAATAAATCTTAAAGAATATTATCTTTTTTAAGCTACATTTTTCAATAACAAAAATTAAAATACGTATCGAATGTGAATATCATTTCAATACTTATTTCATAATATCATTGTTTACAACTGAAATGCATCAAGACACTATTCCATTTGAGATTAAGACTAACTATATATATAAATAAGGATTGGAATATTGAAGAACAGCACGGGGTTTCTCAAAATTGGCACAGCGTTAGGGCCCACGCAGTAAGTGTTCTTTAGACTTCGAACTGAGTTCTCTTAAATTTTCTTCAGTTTGTGTACGTGTTTTTCTATCTCTCTCTCTCTTTTCTTTTTTACATTTGCAAGAATTTGAATTTTACCACAATTAGATGGCATGGCTCACTTTCCTAGAAGGTCGTCACAGCTGACCACGCCGTACTCTAGAATGAGGCTGCAGGCGATGAAGACGAAGTACAAGAAGAACATCACCATGGCTAAACCAACATTCATCTTCCACTTGAAGACAGCGATGGAGATGATGACGAAGAGCAGCATGAGGAAGAGAAGGAGCAGTGAGCATGCCATACCTGAGCTGCTCACTTGTACAGGACCGAAGATGAGGCATGATAAAAACCAGGGTAGTGGGAGACTAGAAGTAAGTAAATATAGTTTACATAATTTCAAATTTTGAAACATAACATCAAAAATATTAACCTACAGCTTTTTGTATAAAACTTGACGCATAGATTGGATAAAAATATTTCAGTACATTAGATCATGAAAACATTCAGTTGATTTGAAACTATTAATTAAAATCTCAGAATTTTATTTTGAGACGCATACACTTTTTCTCGAAAACATTTTTACTATCTTTAAATTTACTTTGAATTGGGATGTACTACTATCTTTTTTTATTTGGTAACTAATTTAAAAGAGAAAATCAGTGTTTTTGAACTTAGAGATATGAAGATATAAACTAATCTGTTTCAAATTATTTGCAATATTTAAAATGCAAAGATAAGTAAATAAAACATCAACTTTTATTTTCAAAATTATACATTAAAGATTTAATCGAATTTTTTTTAAATAAAGATTAGATTAAAATATATAGCAAGCTGTTTTATATAAATGTCTAAATGATAAATTAGCGATAAAATTACTTTGAAGTTTTAATCCTATAAACATTCATGTTGTTTTTAAATATTAATTAAGATATAAGTATTAATCTCAGAGTTTTAGTTCGAGATTCACATAACACCTTCGGAAGGAAATTGGAGAAACTGTCTAAGAATTAATTTCGGTCAGAAAGTTTGTCTCTTTAAATTTAAAGCCAAATATATGGATTAATCTGCTCAAAGTTATTTACCTAAGTTATTTATATACTAAATATAGGTCCTGGAAGAAATTTTTCAAAAATAAATTGCAATCAGAAATTTTATGCTTTTAAATTCGCGATTTAATCTATTGAAAGTTATTGTGATATGAATTATTCAATATTTCATAGAGATTCCGGAAGAAATTTAATTCTACTGGAAATATATTACTATCAGAAAATTTCATTTCTCTCAATTCAAGAATATAAAAATTTGGATTAATTTATTGAGAAATTACATCCTCTGAATTCTGTTTACATGTTTTATAAAGTTTTAGAAAGAAATTTTATTCTTAGGGAATAAATTACAATTAGAAAAATTATTGCCTGTGTACTTAGAATTCTGGATAAATCTTTTCACGGCTATTGTGATCTAAGTTATTTCAATACTCAAAAGAAGTGTAAGAAAAGGGCTATGTAATAAAAGACTAAATGACTTTTAGCACACATATGCTATGAAGATTAGAAATCTCCAAACTTGTTAAAACTTTAAATGCGGTACGAGAAAATAAATAACAAAGTTATTGTTGTACCAGCATAACAAAGTTGTTGTTACATCTAACCCAGAGTTGGGCTCTACCAGTTAAGTGGAAGCAGCCATATGGATCTTCGTAATTTAGGAGCAGCTACCAAGCAAAAGAGCTTCTAATACTTAACCTGACGTTCCCAGTATTATTTCACTTGGAGAGCAATGCGACCAAAAACAATTTAACGTTCCCCAGCCACATTTAAAGAACGCAATAGATTTATCGAACTAACTGGCTTCTCTTGAGAATCATACCTTAACCAATCAAGCCACACAGCCCTTACTATGAAGCTATAGAGCTAGAGAGACTTAGCTGCACAAAACCTTACCACTGATATAAGAAGGGGGAAAAAAAAACGTTAACTGTATGTAGTAATTGTAACAGCATTTCTTTATAAACGTACACCATAAAATTCAATCGAGTGTCCGGACGAGTATTGTGGCTATAGGAAAGTAATTCAGCACCTCCCATTAATGTTTTGTAGTCGTCTCTTTTTACAGTACATAATCATTTTATTCACATATATATTCATCGATATACGTTTAACGACCATAGCAATTAATTCTCAAAAGTATACTGAATGAGACAAGAATTTATTTTATAACTAGGAAAAAAAACATCTTCTAATTTGATAGAAATATTGTTTATAAATTGATTTGGTATTTTAGAAATTTTGTGTTTCCAAATAAATCAAGATCATTTAATGCATAAAAAGATATATATATAATATATATATATATATATATATATATATATATATGCGAAAGTGTTTAATTATACATTATTGGTCTCAACGTGCCAAATATGAATGAAATCGGAGCACATATAATAAGTATAAAATTGAATTTACAAAGAATAAAACAATAAATAAGAATTAATAAGATTTAATCTCAAATTAATAAGATTTTATTTAATTCACAGATATTTATTTATTTTTCATATTTTTGTTGAATTTATTTTGTTATTAAAATATAGAAAAATAGAATTTCATCAAATAGAAGTAAAACATAAAATTATTTTTATAATTTGATTTAGATTTTTAGAGCTCCTTATGTGATGAATTTAATTATTTATTAAGGCATAACTTTATGTTAAAAACCGAATAATACATAAGAAGTTTCTACTTTTGTATATAAGGCAACAAGTAAAATTTATTTACTGATTTTTCCTTATATATTAGCAATAGATAAGAAAGCAAATAATTTCTACAGACTGGTGAAAGATAACTCGATGAGAAATAATTCAATATTATAGACGATTATTGTTACGATCAATATTATCTTCTAACCAAATAGTATAGGAAGTTATGATAAAGTTAAATGAAAGAATTTGACTAATTATATTTATAAGGATTAATATATTGGAATTAATTATACGGAATATAATTTATTCCTAATATAATTATTGTTAATATATAAAATAATCATTTTATTATTTCTTTTAAGTTCTTCTATGAAAACAAGGATTGAAGATAATTTTTTCGACAAAATATTGCCTTTAAGAAATTCTGAATAGAATGAAGAAAAGTATCGCATAAGCTAGTTTTAAGAATAAATATATTACTTTCTTAAAAATTATTTTTATTTTTTTATGTATTTAGTTTTCAATATGATCCAAAATATGTTTAATAAAATAAATTTACATACATAAATATAATATAAAGGTTTTAAATTATAATATTACGAAAATATATAATATCTATAAAAGGTATCAAACACACAATGACACACAGAATCAAAACTAATTTTATAAAGGGTTCTTATATAATTAATTATTTTCATAATTACACTTATAGTTTCTTTAATCACTTAATGAGGCTGTTTTATATTTTGTATGAGTGCAGACATTTTAATAATGCATAGTATTTTTGTAAGCTTAGAATTATTTAAATTGTGAAAGATGAAATTATTGCGATAAAAAACTTATTAACTAAGAATTGCAAGAAGGTAAAAGAGCTTTCTAAATTAAAATTTTTTGGTTTAGCAGGATATTTATTTATTCTGTTAAAGTAAAGTTTTTTTTTTAAAATTAAAAGTAAGTTTTGCTATTGAATTATTAGACTGTAAATTATTGATGCTATACTAATAACGTATGTATAGAACGAGGTCATGTTATTTCACATTCCATTGGAGCAGAGCTGCTATATTCACAATAGGACTCTTATAAGAGTGGTAGAAATCCCCAACAATTTGCAAAAAAAGGCTCTAAATGTATAATTCAATTAAAATAAGTTAAGCTTTACTGTTCACAGTATTATAAACACACTTATTTTTCGACAGCATCACATGAAAAAGCTACACACAAGCAGAAGTCATAAAAATATTACAAAGTAGCAAACACATAACATGATATAGAAATGATAATTTAGACTTTCAATAAAATTAGAATTTCAAAATTCATATTCTTTGATGATTGAAACCTAACTTTGATGATTAGAACATTGTTAAAACCTAAAAGATGGTGTTACTTATGTTACAGTCTAAAATTATATCAAAAGATTAGAAACAGTTCAATCCTTTTATAATCGGTGTTCATTGCAAACTTAATATTGGAAACAGAATCAAAATCTTATATATGTATCTTTAATCAATCATCTTTACTGATACATTCATCTTTAACTTGTAAAGTATAGTATGATTATATATATATATATATATATATATATATATATATATATATATATATATATATATATATATATATATATATATATATATATATATATATATATATAAAGTTTATAAAACTATAAATGAACCATTAACCATAATGACGTCAAATTTGAATAGAATATTATTCAAAATAGAAAGAATGCTTGTGGCAATTTTTTTTCTCTAAATTTTAGTAATAAATGACGTTGTCAAAATATGTAAATGAAAATACATGTCATACACAGGGTTTATTGTAGTTGGTACAAAAACGCCAAGTAGGCAGATTTTCCTTCGATAGACAGATTCCAAGTAGACAGATTTCGGTTCTGAGACGTTCACCTCAACTGTCTCAAGGAAGGATCTTGTTCTATTTATAAAATTTTTTTACAAGAATGATGAAGACTTTCAGAGATGTGAGAAAAGGCGTCGGTCTGATGAATATCATGGGCTTAAAGAAAATGGTTCAATAATTTGAAGACATGATTTTTTTAATGCAGAATTTGGTAGAGAGAGAGGAAATAATTGATTTGACATCAGTTCAAGAAATGGACTTGTCAGAGTGCGTTGCTTAAAATTCTATGAAACACTCTGCATTGAAATCCATAGAAAGTTACTTATGTGCAGTTGTTGATTCCTACTGACCTACCAGCAAAGCGAGACTTTTGTTTTTTAAATTTCTTGCTTGCATGGAAGAGTACAATAAATAGCATAGAATATTTTGTGGACAGATGAAGCCCATCTCCATTTGAAAGGATTTGTCAGTACACAGAATTACCCAGTATAGGCAAACAGAAAATTTATTCTCAAATAAATCAATATCACTTCATTCTACGAAGGTCATTTTGTGATCCTGGTGGACAACACCATTTATCATAGGGCCATATTTTTACAGGAGATGAAAGTTTTCGGACTGCACCATCATACATCATAGACAAGGGCTGTGATTGTCTTTTGCACAACCATGTCAATTCAGACCTTAATGAACGAAGATAGAATTATTTATGCACTATGACGTTATACAGCACATTGCAAATTCAATGAAGAAGTTGCTCAAGAAGAAAATTGAAAAAATTTGAATAATCAGCCGTTACTTTCTAACAGACTGGCCGTTCCGATCACGTGATCTAAATCTATTAAACTGGTTAGTGTTCTGATTTGTGAACTGAAGCCACATATTGCACATTACATTTTAAGCATAAACCCGGGCACACATTGACCAGCTGTTTTTAAGTTTCAACTTATTTCAGTAAATGATGGACATCGTATCGAAAATTCTTAGCTCCTATCTCACGAAATTTAAAAATCAATTTCCTCAATTTCATGCTGTTTTGGCTTCAGAACAACTAAATATCAATCTTTCCTATTCTATATAATATGACCTCACAGGCATGGATAAGATTATGTAACTAACAGCATTATACACCTGTACAAACATAAACACTGAAGAATACAAATGGTTTTATGATAAGTTTACTCTTTAGCCTTTGTAATTACGAGAATTAAATTTTAAACTTTTTTTTCTTTCACCTAATGCACTTCCAATTCTCCAATAATGTTCAATTTTAGATTGATGTTTTTATAACCAATGCTTCCTCTTCTATAACGTTTTGAAGTGTAAATGTTAATAATAAAATATCTTGCAAAAAACACAATTAAATCAGATTTAGCATTTAAGGGGATAGTCTAAAATCAATAAAAGCTTTCATCCAGATAATGTACATTTCTAAAAAAAGATTAACTAAGTTAAATTTTTGTCAGAAATTAATGAAGCCCCTTTCTCACAAAAGAATGATCATAATTTTTCACTGATCTAAACAAAATGATTTGTAACATGCTAGTGAAATGAATTAATATTATATAATGTAATGTTTGACCCTTATAATTGTGTGACTGAAATGACCTGTTTCTTGAAATAATTTACAAATATACATGAAAAATGGTATGTACATTGCTTCTAATATAAAAATATATCTGTTTCTAACACAAAAATTAGTACATAAATCATTATCCTGTTTGAACATAAATTCATTATTTTCTTTTCAATCAATAATTTATTATTATTATTACTATAACCAACTTACTATTGATTGTTTCTGACAGTAAAATACAGTAATTCATCTTGTAATTTCAAATAATAGTTAGCGAAAAGGTTGGCACACGATGAGATAATAATCATTTCTTTATATAGATTACAGGAGATTCAATAAGATTTTTAATAGTTAATAAAACTTTAGCTCTTTCTTTAAACATATTTAGCCGTCAGTCAGTAAACATAAATACATACAATAGAACTCCAACTATCCGAATCATTTGGGACTGGACGCCATTCGGATAATCAAAAATTTGGTTAACTAAATTTTTTGATAAAATGATCCATTTTAATTACTTATTATATGTTGAAACTGGGATAAAATGATATATTTTTAAAGAAAAAACTTTTAATCAATTAAATGAAAAAACAAAGATTTGAATGTTAATTTACTTACATTAATATATCTATGTATAGTGATTTAATATATATATGTATACAGTTCTGTAAATGAAAATCATCGCTTGCTGAAGATCTCCGTCAGATCTTCTAATTCACTGACATCATCCATTTTGGGGTAGCCAAATCACGCATCCGCTTGACAGTGATAATTTGCATATGGTCACACTCGAGCTGACGCCCCATACAGTTCAATGTAATTTCAAAACCAGGAAATACTTCACAAGCTGATAGACCAGTATCTGCTTCAACTTGGATATTAAGGTCATCTTCTTCCTCGATATTTTCAATAAGTTGACCATAATTTGCAATTTGAAATCCATATATATATATATATATATATATGACTTATAATCCGTTCCCTTATTTCTTCAGCACTTACTTCTGAACTTTCAGGAAATTTCAAAAGAATGTTTTTGAATTCCTCAAGTGACACGCCATTCTCATTTTTTTTTCTTCTTTTACCTTTTTTTGAGCTTTTTTCTTTTTTCACATTTTCCATTTCTTCTTCAGCTTAATTTATTTTTCTGAAATTCTGAAAGTGTTTTGGATATACATAGTTTGAATGAATAGAGTTCTACTGTACATACATTATCTATACGTGTTTTCAGGCAAATAACCATTTAAGAAATTATTAATATATACTTGATGTACAAAATATAGGATAAAGCAAAATTAAAAATCATGTACATAAATAACTTTTCTACTCACTAAAAATAAATGGTCTTTTAGAAACATTTCTCGACTCTCTCTCCCTCTCTCTGCATGTCTTCAATACTCTCAAATCAATCAATTACAAATTTTTTACATGAAATCTTTGACTTTTCAGATAACAAGTTATTTAATCTCATTATGCAGAGTATGTACATAAATCTTTCTTAAGTTTTGCAAACAAATTTCGTGGAAGATTTATTACTTATATTTATAAAAATTTATGCTTTGATGTAAGTAAATGAATTTTTGAAATTAGTAAATTCTTTTTTCTAACTTTTAAAAGAAACTGGCAAATTTATTTTTTAAATGAATCTTGTAATGTGTAATGCATCACTAATCTCCAGCTATTTGAAAAGGGTCCCTTGCCATTATATCCGAGCAATCAATCGATAACATAAAATGGTACGTGACATAAAAATAATGGATGACGCATTTAGTTGCTATAGGTCAAGGTCTAACATTTCTAAAGCTGTTAACCGAAGCATATTTTTGCACTTTTAGTAAAAAAAAAAAAAAAAATGATAGTCTGTTCTCATTTGTATTCATAACATGAGCATGTCAAGCCATCAATAAGATTGATTAAGACTTTTAAATTCATTCGTCGTTGGAGTATCAGTGTATGAATCGCTACTTATATAGGTAATTTGAATTCTATTAAAATACTTGGTGAATGAAAGGAAAAAAATGGCTAATGACTTTCCATAATTCACAGCTCTGAATAAAAAGGATAACGTTATTTCGCATAAACGCAAGAAATTAATAAATCTTTATTCAATGGATATTTTTGAATGGAAGTTAAGAAATTAAAAAAAAATAATAAAAAAAATATAATAAAAAAACATTATCCAAGTAATTATATGTCGAAGTTGTTTTAATGATAACATAAAAATTTGTTTTACTGATTCGTCTTGAATATGTTAATAAATCTAAAGGATTCCAGAAAATGGTAAAAAGTAATGAATATCAGAATATCAGACATTTTTTAAAGTTTTTTTTATAGAAGATACTATAAATAAAGTTATATATATGTATAGAATTTATAAAAAACCCCTTATTAATCCTAGGATTCTCTTCGATAAAAATTCTCTTAGATGGTTTTGACATTTTTTAACACTTCATGGAAATTGGCAATCAATTAAGCAATTTATTCATCAATTTCTGGAACAAATTAATTATTAAATTATTTGTTAAGTTCTATTCGCCAAATTTTAATTAATCTATCGGGATGAATTTTATTAATTTTTATTAAAATAAATATTTTTAATAGAGTAAAAGTATCTCAAAATAAACTAAGTTAACTGAGAGTGGATCACTTAAAATATTACAGCAAAATGTAGAGTTAGAATAAATTACCATAACTGAAATTTATATGGAAATAATGACTAATGTTCTTAAAAATTTAATGCAATATTTTTTTTTTCAAAAAAGTTTAGATTTCATTTGTGAATAAAAAAAAATTAAATCTTAAAACATAATTACCCAACAGCGACATCGAATATATTGCTGCCAACTGAACTGGAAACTGCCATATCACCAAACCCTTTTCGAGCAACCAAAACACTTGTTATGAGATCAGGGATACTGGTTCCAGCAGCTAAGAACGTCAGACCCATAACCTACCACAAAAAAGAGATATCGTTCACTATGAATACAACAAATTTAGAAAAAAAATGTTAAATTTAACTTAGTTTAAATAACAGGGAAAAATGGAAAATTTAAACACAAATATATACATTCAAAGTATTCGGCAGTAAAAATATTCTAAAAAAAAAGAGTAAATTTAAATGGAGTTTAATAAATTAAAAGCATAATACATTGTGTTAAATTCTATATAATTTGTATATTTGGGATAATAAAACATTTAAGAGACAAAGTATAGATGAATAGCAAAAAATATAATATATTCTTAAGCAAAAAATATTTCTGCTTAATTTAAATTTAACAAATTAAAAATATAAATTTAAAAGATTTGATTAATTTTTTTGTATTGATTATATGTATGGAAAATTTAAAAAAAACAAGTAGATTAATTATTAGAATTTACGAACATAAATTTCTAACCATTGATCGAGAAAATGAAATACTTGCAAGGTTATCGAACTAATTTGTCATTTCCACTCAAGATTACAAATTAAAAACAATACCAGCGTTGGTAAATAAAGGTTCAAAAACAAAACAAACGTGACTTATTCATTGAAATCATTTAGTGAACCAAATATATAGAAGAAAAATATGACTCTTTTACACCTGTCTGATAAAGTTCATAAATGTTTCCGATATCATTCATAAAAGTTAGGTTTTTTCTGCCTGTAGTATAATTAAAAATATCTTCTTTACAAAAATTTAATATTCCATAGTTGGCATAGTGGTTAATACAGTGTATGTCTCTCATGTAATGGAACATAGTTTGTCCAACATCAGGCATACTGAGTATCAAGTTTTCGAACTGATTTTTGGGATTTGATTTTTTTCTATTACTTAAATTAATTTATTATTTATATTTTAAATGTAAATTTAAAATTAAATAATCTTTCTATCTCATTAACTTAAAAATTGCTTATTCCAAAATACTTAAAATTCCCACTAAATAATAAGTCAAACAATATGATTGTTAAATTTTTGCGAAGAAAGTCATTGATTTTATCTGACTTACAACTGAAAGTATTATTAAATTAAAATTGATTCGATATTTTAACATCGGTAAATTTTAATTTTTCTGAATTTCTCATAAGATCCAGTCTATATATATACATAAAATTTGTTTTGCTAACAAATATCATTAAAATAGTTTTAAATAATATGAGCAAATTTTTCAACTATGTGTCAACAGTTAAATTTATTTCATGACTTTTGATACATTCTTATAGAAATTTTCTCCCACAGAAGAAATAAAATATCGGTATTACCAATATAGAAAAAATAATACGTTGAGACTTTTTTTAAACACGTTTATTTTGAAATAAATAACAAAAAGCTTGGACTTTGTTCGGAGATGATAGCTCAGATTCAAAAACATTTATTGTCATTTTCTAACGATGTTATAAAATATAATGCATATTTTAATTATCTCCTTTTCAAATGGAAGGAATAAAAGAGAAATATATTATTCAGAGTTTTAAAGAAGAACTTAACAAAACACGGGTTCAGTCAGAATGGGAAACTTATTTTGAGAGTTTTCTTCTGGAGTGTTTTTGTTGCTTGTAATTAATTTCCCCAAGAGGTTGAAAGGTTTCAGGATCTTTCGGGGAAATTCTTGTTAGAATAGTTACCAAATGCGACATCAGGGAATTACTCATTTCTCTCGCCGGCGACATCTGCTTTCATCGATTCGCTACAGTTATATCGATACAGTTATGGGAATGCACAGTCTGAAATGAGAGCATAAAGTTGAAATAGACGAACAAGCTTAATTGTTAGACTTGGAATTAAAGCATTACGCCACAATTTCGTGAAATAAGAGAGGAGGCTGTTTTAAGACTTTTACGACGGAAAGCTTTCTACAAGCACTGTGCAGTTCACTATTGTTCGCAAGGGTTAGTGCAGTTTCATTCTTTGGAAAGTGAGAAGGTGAAATATAAAACTAAATGAGGCAACATCTGAGTTTGTAATATGATAGAAATTTGTGACTCTTCATTTCTATTGAATTATTGAAAGTAGTAGTATTTTGTTACAAATGGCTACACTTTTCACAAAATTAAATTTTTTAGAAAAAAGCACTTTTCACAAAAAGTAATTATTTCTACTCTGATTGAATTACTTTATCATAAAATGACATTTTATATCCACAAGATACTTTAATAGCAATAATTATAAATTATGGATTTCAGAGGTGATGTTATCTTCTTCATATAAGTGGAATAATATCATATAAAGTTATCCTATTCAATAGATAAAAAATCATCTTTAATGTAAAAAAAAATATTCATTACCAAATATTCTTTTAATACACAAGAGCTGAAATATTTTGTGAACCATTTATATTTGTATGGAATAAAATAACAATGAATCTAGCTTAAGTAATAGATAATAATAGTTTAAAAAATGTAAGTGGAATTAAAATAATATTTTTATATATTTCATTTTTTTAAAGAAAATTCCAACTTCTATCATCATTATATAATTTTTTATAGCCAATTTGCTTAAAGAAAGGTGTGCAGCATTGTTGTTAATTATAAGTAAGTTCACTTATTTGTTATTCAAATTTAATATTCTACATATGGTAAATAATAAAAGAATTTAAGATTTTTAAAGTAAGATAAGATTACTTTTTCAGCAGACAATACTTAGATATATAGTGCTAGAATTTATCACGACTGCGTCTTAAAATTGGTAAAAAATATTCATAAAATACCTTCCATGTTTCAGGACTCTATCAAATGAGCGTTATGAGGAATGTTAAATGAATAATTTGGAAGTATTTTTTGAACTCTCTATATTTTCTGCACTTATAACAAGATCTATCATTGCGAGACGTTGATTATTTAATCAAATAATATACTCATTTACGAGATAGCTGTATCACTATCTGAGTCAATTTCATACTTTAAAAAATGTCTTCATACAGTTAAATACTAATCAAAGTTTGCTTTATTCCCTTCATTTGTTCAATAAATTAAATTTAATTTTAGCTTGATTTTTATTCACCTATTTCGACTCCTTTCGCATGGCGAGTTTATTGCGATAAATGGACCCCGCGATTCTTACTTTCTAGATGCATGTTTATTTGCGACAGAATATATAGTAGAAAAGAATCTTTCTTAGAAAAATATAAGATAGACTTAAAAATATCGTCATGGGAATTTGAAAAAAATCAATTATTTTAATCATAAATTTTAATGTAGTAATGCAAAACAAATGTCATGAAATTAAGAATGGTGTACCAGTTTAAAGCTGTTTGTTCAACTTTTCAACAAAAGAATATAACAGTTCATATAATTTATAGTATTACAATTACTATGATGGTATGTGAATTGATTCTCATGGTTTATGTATAATGAGTGGAAAGTAAATGATTGATCCTTTTGTATTCAGCTTATCTTGGTGGAAAATTCGCATAGAAGGGATCAATGATCCATTTGCTGTAGTAAAGAGAAAAGGAGAGGAGATGCAGTTCAAATATTTTTATATTCGCTTATGCAAACAACATAAAGATCTGCTATTTTTATTTTAATATTCAAAAAACAGAGTTAGAAATACAATTTCTTTTTTTAGTTCCTGATTCATAGCCACTCATGCTCTTGTACTTCTGAACCATTTATTTAAGTCTTAGATTTTTAGTTACACCTAATCTAAAAATAACACTTTAGCTCTTCAAGGAAATGGTAATTCTTGGTGATTATTAATTGTTATAATATACATGTTTCTTTTTTGATACAAAAATTAAGCAAAAAAGTTCATTAAATTTGTTTAAAACATTGGGCATAAAATTAGAAAGTCTATAACTAGTTATTTTGAAGAATAATTTTTTGTATGTTAACGAAAATACTGTTTGATGCTGACATATTTTCCGAGTAATGAAATTAATCATACATTAATTATTTATTAACGTAATTCTAAAATTTGCAGTACAAAAATAATATTCTAAATTGAAAATAAATTAGAAACGACCGTTTAAAATAAGAATTTAAATTAAGATACTGTTTTGTTCAATTAAAGTAATATTTTAAAAATCTATACTTATTTTTATTTATATAAATTCCCTAAAGATTTTCCGTATTTTCAGTAATAATACTTGCCATTACTCAGTAATAATACATTTGATAAGTAAATTTCATTTATTAAACATAAAGTTAAAACAAAGATTTATAATGATAACTGTATCTTATATTTCATTACTGTTTATGTAAATGATAATTTGCAACTTCTTCAAACATATAAATTAGAAACTAAAGTATTTAACCATATGAAGTAATACTTTGTTATTGAGTATTTAATCATAATATTTTCTCTCAATAAGATATTAAAAGTTCAAGGAATATCGATTAGAAAATTTATGAAAGTTAACTTACAGATTAAGCTTGTGCATTAATTTTTTATTCTAAATTTTCTATCAGAATCTTCTTAATAATTAAATTTAATTAGTCACATAATCCACGTTCTCCACTAATAATTCTCCCTTTGATCTTGCAACTCAACAAATTTTAAGGCATTAATAGATTCTTAGTCAAAATATGTCCTTCACAAAGGCATTCGTTTTAAGTAAATTGAAATGTATTATTATTATTATTAAAAAAACAGTTGTTGATATTAAACTCTAAATAATATTGAAAATATGTGTACTACTATTTAATATGTTTAGAAAATGAATTAGGAAATATGGAAATACTATATTTTGATAAAAAAAATATAAAAATTATAAATTCAGTGAGAATTATTTGGTAAATGAGAGAAATTGTCTTTCCTAGACTGGTCATAGTTATTCATGCAAAACTCACTATCAGGAGAATCTTTCGTGATTCACTTGAGTTATGAATGTTGCCCCTTGATTCATGCATGACTCAAGTGATTACTCAAATGAACTCACACTCAGTCAAACATATTCAGGTGAAGTGATTGAGCGCTTTGTGTGGATTCATTGATATTATTTATAAAACTAATTTTGTTTTATTATTTCATGATTTTAACTATCTTTTATTAGAGAAAAGCTAATAAATGATATTAATTAGAAAGTTTCATTTAGAATAGGAATTGCATAAGATTCATAAGAATTTCACTCATAAGAAAATATGGTGCTTGATGCAAATGCATTTGAATTATAAGCATTTGTTATTTTTAACTAATTCAGTTATTGTATAGCTAAAGACAACATTTTCGATTCTCAACGAAACTTAGAGGCTATCTAAGAATTTATAAATATGTTTTAAAACACATCCCACGAGGATAAAAAGAAGAATTAGTTGATCAGTATTTTTCTAGTGAAAACAATGATTTCGAAATATACTCAATGACGACTACTCTAAGGCTAACTTAGAATCAAGAATAGAAATAAATTTTTCATTATCATGTCATCACAAGTTCGTTATAAATGCAAGAATATCATCAGTCTGAATATTATAGCATTTTACAAGTTTTGCTCATTGAACTTGTATTTGGAATATCATGACAAATTGGAATAATATGTACATCTTGTGAAGCCTTGGCTATCACAAAAAGTTACCTTGAGCCTAAAACTAATAAACCCACTTATCCTCGTCTTACAACTTTACAATTACAAGTTCTAACACTGTTACAAGTTCGACAAACAGGCAATGAGAAGGAGAGGCCCTGGTCTATACCTATAGGTTATCAGGTTTAGACCTTTCTTCATATCTCGAGAAATGGACACAAAGTACAACGTGCCGCGTGCCCACTTAGAAACGCAATCAGCTGTTAATCAATTGAATATATGATTACAAAGTTGGAACTTAAGGGCCTACAGTGGTCTATAAAGAAGTACGCCGTATCACAGTTTTTGATACAATCCTGAAGTTGACAAATTCGACAGTAATGCCAGCACACAATAATGCTTTTATCTTCATATTACATTACAGAAGGATATTATGTAGGGATTAATTAGCATAATTAGCATTTTATAAAGTCAATGCGATGGTCTTTTGTTGAATATGATTTATTTGTCGATCTTCATTTGATTTGGCACACGAGAATCAATTCGATCGCATGACTACAGTTTAAAACTGACACCGAAACTCTTCAAATGTCCAAAGTTGCATACAAACAAACCAAAGTGAATATGGAATCACAAAATATTGGGAAGAACTCTAAAAAAACTCTCTGATCATTTAGAAGCCAGCTGCGTTCGTAAGAATTGATCCGGAGTAATGCCTCGTAACAATGAAAAACATACAATTTAAAATGGACTCAGAACCACTGCAAATATCAGCACCAATGGTGCCAATCAAATCCATTAAATGTAGAAGTGAATACAAGAGCGTTAACCATTCAGTTGTATTTTAACTCGCTTTTGCTGGAAAGGAGGATATGAGTTACACGAAAAAAAAAATGAATTAGGAGTAGTAATTTTTATATTAATTGACTAATATTAATAAAATCTTTGCCATTTTAAATGAGAGGAAAATCATAGCAACCAATTTATAACTACAATTAATAAGGAATCTAATCGCTTACACTGTAAGTTTTGAAAGCAAGTTTTATGTAGAGCAAATATAAAGCAACGAAAAAACGAATAAGACTTTTAACAATATGTTGTCTTTTCGAATGATCTTACAAAGTTAAGATATTTAATATATAAGTAAAGTAAATTATTTAATAAACAATAATTACAGATTTATTTATTAATGTCTCGGAGCTAAGAAGAAAATTATCAAAATTCTTCTCTTGTATCAATAATTATTAATTTGCTTACTTTATTTTTTTTACCAACTTCAAAGATAGATATATAATTCATAACAATCAAATTTTTATCATAAAACTTTGATGTCTTTGAAAGCTATGACTTTTTAGTTATTTATTGTAAGATTAGTTTGTAATGTCAAGAAATAAATATACTTAAAGTATCTTAGGAATCAAATACACCGACTACTTTTTGAAAAGTAAAATATTTTAGGTCGTAAGTATCACTATAAATGTTATCACAGAGACACTATTTTTATATCCTTTCCGAAGTAGGAATAAACTGCTGAGATAGGGTTATAGAGTAGTTGATACCCTCATTTGGAAACTTGCCAAATATATTCTTGTCAAAAAAACGCAGTTTAAAAACAATATATCTTTTGTAAGCAGGTGCAAGTTTTTATTTATGAATTTTTTTAGACTTTGATTTTAACACAAATTACAATCAGTTGTAGTATGATAAAATGAAAGTCCCGCTTTAGGTTTTATTAGTTCTTTCAGAAAATTGAATTCATTGTTAGATAAAAGGGAATTCAATTTCTGCAAATAAGTTTATATTTAGTGCGAAAGATATAACTAGCGTAAAAAAGTCTAGTGTTTACTTTCAAGCTCTATTTTTATTTCTTTAGTTAAATGATTTTATTAAACATGTAAATGAAATAAATATGAATTTTAATTAATTGGATTTCATATTCAGTTTGTTCAATACAATGATCAAATTCTTCTTGTGCATCTTTGGTTTTAAACTTTAGTGTTAAATACTAGAATTCTAGCTAAGCGTGAAAATTTACCTAGAATTCCAGTATTTAACAAGAAATAGTTTTAATTCAGGCAATATATATTAAATTTCCTATAATTTATAATATATTTCAAAATTTAAAAAAAAAGCTGATTCTTAAATGCATTTAAACTTGATAAAAATTTTATTCGTTAAGAAATTTTTTTTAGTAATATCCTTAAATTTCATTAAAAGTCTGTTTCTTCTAAATGTAATATTTTGAAATATTTGAAATGAGCCATGAAAAATTAATTAATAATTATAAATAAAGTATTTGTGGATATTTATTTAAGCGCTCAGTTAATCACTAGAAATTTAAAACTTTTAGTTTTTAAAATGATTCAAACTAAAGGATCTGCAGATTCTGACTGATTTTCGTGTTCAAATTTATGGAAAGAAAACATAGCTATCTGTCAAGGTGAGCCCTGAACGATACCTTTGGACTAATGAGTTTGGATAATTCTACTATCATCAAGTCCCTTGTAATACTGAACCATAGTCAGGGGCAGCAAGGCAACAACCAAACCAATCACATAAAGGGAAAAAATCAGAGTAATATTTTGCATATAGTCTTCCACCTTCTACTTTACTTCAATATGAATATAAGTCTTTGTTATTCGTAATATCTACTATTTATGTCAAAAAATTAAAATAAAAATTTCCTTACGTCGCCGTAGAGATCAATTAAATCTGTATAATCACAGATTTGAATATTTCTCAAATTCTTGGAATTAAGTAAGTTCATATAATTACGTTATAATCGTGATTTTTTATTTTAGAATGTCATTATATATACTTAATTAAAATAATGCTTACTTCATTTGGAATACCAGCTGTTTCACCAACAAGGGAAGCCCACCACACCATAAGGTAGGAAAACACAGCAATCCAACATATACTTCCCAAGAAAGAGATATAGAAATATTTTCTTTTCTCCTGAAATGAAGTACATTGACATTTACTTCAAGAACTAAAACTTTGATGTAAGACACATGAAGATTGATGTAAAAAAACAAGAACATTGCTATTAAAATATATGAACATTGACATAATCAACATGAATATTGACATGATAACATGACATAATCAATATGAATATATCTAAGCCACACATCTGAGTATTTAATATTTTCAAGAAAATAATTTATGAAAATCATTCCGCATAGAAATATTTTATATTGTAATAATTAGAGATAATTTACAATGAATTAATACACACACAAGATGATTTAAAACAAGTTGTTTATAATAAATATATAGACAAGATTTTAAAGGAAAACTTATAGTTTTGGCCAATTAAAGCTGCAAATTACAATTCGAGTCCTAAAAAGTTTTAATAATACAAACGAAGATCTAATAATAAATAGTTAGTAAGTATTTGACGAGATGAAAACTTATACTACATTTCTTTTTTAAAGAAACCATAAAAAGAAAAATATAACATAAATTTTACTTTTTATTAAACTAAATAAGCTGTATAATGTTTTTACTATTTTCCTTTTGATTATAGAAGTCACAAAAGAGTTGAGATATGAGCGTGAGTACAGTTAAATAAAGAAAGTAAATTGGAAAAATTTTTAAGGTACTTAAATAAAAATATATGAAGCAATGGAAAATGTACAAGTGGTTTTGTTAACTTGCAATGAAACGCATTGTATAAAGGACGTATAACTTAATATGTTTATTTAAGAATTTTAATTGCAAAAACCATTTGTGCATTCACCATTAAATTTTACAATAAAAATTGGAAAAACAAAACTTAACGTATAAAATTTTAAAGTTCAGTATAAAATTTTAAGTGTTGAAAATTTTATATGAGTGTGAAATTAATGCCATTTAAAAAACTTAATATAAAACATAGACATATAAATGTAAAATTATGCATTAAAATTGTTGAATAGTCAATTTACATATATTACTTGATCTCACAATATAAATTTAAAATAATTTACGTTTAAAAATGCATTAAAAATCTTAGTTTTATTACATAAATCATAAATGAATTACTTAAAAGTTATTTGCCTAATTGTTTGAACAACTGTACGTGAAATATAAGCATATAAATACAAAAAAATTAAATGTATAATAGTTCATTTATACTTAAAACTTTAATTTCAAAATTCTCGGTGATCTAAATAAAACTTTACAAACTTTTCCAGTAAAGGTGATTTGCACTAAGATGGCTCGAAATCATAGAATGAAGGATAGGAAATGCTTTTCCGAATGCATTGAAAAGATGAGAATATTTTTAGTGTGCTTTCTTTGAACATTCACTTTGCAGGCGAAAAGAGAGATTATAAGTTTGCAGATAATAATGTAC
This sequence comes from Latrodectus elegans, assembly GCA_030067965.1. Taxonomy (NCBI): domain Eukaryota; kingdom Metazoa; phylum Arthropoda; class Arachnida; order Araneae; family Theridiidae; genus Latrodectus; species Latrodectus elegans. The sequence goes on along the minus strand of CM057816.1, from coordinate 76,153,497 downwards.
AGAGAAGAAGGAGCATGATGCCTTAAGCATAAAATACAAGTAGAAAAAGACACAAGATAGAGGGAAAAGTATGTTTATAATACCGAGTAATTAACATAAGAAACAGCAAAAATGGAGAACAAATGTGAGTTTAAATGAATGTTAAAAAGGGAGGTACAAACGGGCGATTCAGAAAATTGTTGCAGACCGTTAATCTACACAGTGGACGTGCCTTGGATTTTCCGACATCTAGAACTATGCATCAGATTACTGTGTTAGAACGGCATTCCAACAAAACATTTTAATGTGATTCCGAGTCTCGTTTATGTTTTTGACCTAGCTCTTCTAGAAGTTTTTAAACTTTTTGCTAGAATATTCCGAATATATAGTTTTCGATTGGTCATCTTTTAGAAAATATAGAAACAGCACACAATTTTTATTACATAAATCACAATTAAAGTAGCTAAAAATTAATTTACCGGATTTCTTGTGTCTGGAAGAGTGAGATACAGAGGAAAAACTATTGGAGCTAATAAAACATAATTCAATCTTTTCTGCCAGGTGTCAGGCCAAGTCAGGTCCATGGGCTTCTCTCCTTCTTCCTCTTCTTCTTCAGCAGGAGGTTCTGGGGGCTAACATGAAACAGAATTATGTACAGTAAATACAGCAAGTTTATCAATAGTTATTTCCAATTAATTACAATTTTAGACTTTTTCAAAACACAACTGTATGTATACATTAATCTATTTTATATATTCTGGTTTTATTGAATGATTAAAATTATGACATTTTTTTCATAAAAAATTTCTGTTGTAACAGTTATAAATAAATATTGATACTTTAGCAATAATTTTTATTTTATATTGATTGAGCATTGTAATCATAATGTTCATATGCAATTATTAAAATTACATTGATTTTAATAGTTAAAAACATAATGATTTTTTGTTACATAATTTTATCTGTTATGATATTTTGAAAGCCTGAGAAATTTAAGTAGGAAAAGAAAATTACTATCATATCTTATTTTAAATAAAAATGCTTTCTTTTTTATTTGAAATCTGTAGGTTACACTAATTACAAAAGATAATAAGTAAATTATCATACAATGCTTTTACCAGTCGCAAATAAAAATGATTAATAAATAATATGTAAATGGATAACTCTCTCTACATTTTTTTTTTTATTTTTGCTATATATTACATATTTTTTCAACATTTTAATTAGAATGAGTAATAAATAATAATTTTGTGATACCGCTTAAAAATAAAAAGTATAAATCTATTTTGCACATATATACGAAAGATCTCAAAATATTCAAATAATCATTGTTAATGATCCTAATTTGTTACGAAACGGTTAGTTAGAGCGTTAGCTCTTGTTAGAAGGTAATGAGTTTAAATCCCGAAACCAAGGGAAGATATATTGTGTTCGTTAAATGCGGCTGGATCACATAAAGTATTTTAAAGTCGTGGTGTTCTCCATGCAAAATAATACTTCTGTGAGTGGCAGGCGTGGGTAGCAATAATACTTCTGAAGATCTGGTTGGCCCAGTTTATAAATTACGAAGGCCCACCTACTTTTGGGGTCCACGATTAAATACCCACTGAGTCGCTGTTAAGCAAAATGTCATCACTTCCATCCTTTATTGTCTAAAATGTGGTAAAGAACTCGTAATAGCCGAGTATTATAATAGCGATCAGTGAACTTATTTCTCAACTTCTATCACTGCTTATTAATATTTTAAAATAATTAAACACGGAAAATTACAATCTACAGAGATTATATTTAAATAATATTATTTTTGAGTAATTATAATCTGTGACATAGAACTTTTTTTGATAAATCCAGATTTATGGCATTTTAAAAAATAAATATTTGCAATATAACATGTAGTATGGTTTGAACAATTTCTATAGTTTTAAATGAATGTTATAAAATTTTATTATTTTGAACTAATTGAAACAACTAAATAATAAATTCCTTAAATATTTTAACTTTGAGTAATTTGAATAAAAATAATTATTTTTTATTTCAAAATTATGATGCACTACAGCATTTAATCAAAATTTATGAATATAATTAAACTAATAAAAAATTAAACAAACTTTAATATTGCGGATGAGTTTTAAATATTTGAGATCAAATAATTAAGTTGAATTTATTTATACAGGAATGGATATATTTTCACTTTCCAAAAGAGATACAATTTTTTTTAAAGAAACTGAATATAATAATACCTTATTGAAAAAAAGCAATTTTTGATCCTTGTTAACTTTATATTCTACAATTTTTTTACTCGAATATTTAGTTTGAATTCATTTTTATTATTAATCAGTAAGATATTTAGTTAATACACTATTTTTGTGGTGTTAAAAGATTTTTTCATTTTTAATTGATGTTAAAATTAACTTTAATAAATTGCAATGAATTACTCAGAATGTTTTTCAACCCAAAGTCTCGAATTTCTACTTAAATTATTATACTCAGTTATTGAAACAACTGTTTTTATTCACACGAGAATTTATAATGATTTCATTTATAAACATGTTTTTTTATTTATTATATTTACTTAATTACTCACCTCAAAATTGTTTTCAAGCTTTTTTAATATATATATATATATATATATATATATATATATATATATATATATATATATATATATCAGAATAACTTATTATATTTAATTTATTTTCTCAGAATGCTATAACTAGTTACGTTTACTATTCATAGTTAGTTTCTTTAAAAACATGTGTTAAATACATAATTTTATCCTCTTACAATTTCAGAATTTAGATATATATATATATATATACATATATATATATATATATATATAGATATATATATATATATATATATATATATATATATATATATATATATATATATATATATATATATATATATATATATATATATATATATATATATATATATATATATATATATATATATATATATATATACATATATATATACTACATAAAAGTACGCATAACTATGCATGCATTAAAATACTTAATAAATATAATAAATAAACCCAAAACCGTCATAAAATGTAGAATGTTAAAATATTTTCTTTTATAACTTATTTCATCTTAAGCCAGCGGTTTTATGTCTTACGCAATTTATTAAAAATTCAATGTTTCTAGAGTAAACTTAATTAAACCATCATGGAGAAAAGTTAAATTATAAAATTATGTTTTCATAGAATATTAATCATAAAGGAAGCGCATGATTCTGAAGAAACAAAAAAAAAAGATTTTCACAATTTAATAATAATTTTTTTATAGTATAATGAAAAGAAACATGACACATACTTACCACAAATTCTAATTCATGTTTATTTATTCTGAATTTAATATTCTAAAGAAAGCTGAAGGAAAAGTATATTTATTGATACATTCTATTAAAAAGTTTATTAATGTTAATTTTAGGATTAGTTGAAGAAAACTAACATTTAATATGTCCTTTCTAGAACTGATAGTTGATCAATGTTTGACATTTGTGATGAATTTTTTGAATTGAATGCAATAAATAACTGGAAGTATAGCATGATTTAAGGTATGTATCAATCTAAAAATAGATTTGATAAATCCTTAAAAATATTCATGTATAAAAGAATGTTTTAGAAAGAAATGGCATTTTTTAAAATCTTTATTCAATGACACGGTTAAAGTATTTTTTCAAAGCGTAAAATAATTTTTAAAGTAATACATACGATACATATATCTCATTAACTGTACAGTTCAAATATTTTTTACAAGAAATGAAAATATTGTAATATAATTTCTAAATTGTAAATGTTTTACATATACGAAAATCAAATAATTTACAGTGCTCGAAGACTGTCAAATCATTCTAAGTAGTTTAAAATCTTAAATGAATCGTTTTTTTGGCATTTAATTGAATGATGAAGTATTGAGTCTAATTAAATAGGATTTACTGCTATACTTTTAAAATTAATTTTAATCCTTAAAGAGAGAGAGAGAGAGAGAGATTAATTGAGTGTTAGATAATAAAAGAACAGCAATTCATTTCGTATGACTGGATTTCTAATTGAAACTATTATAAATGTACCCTTTTATTTGGAGGAAATTGCAACCGGCATTTTTTTAAGTGCTGCCACCGCCAATATGAACACGCTAAATTTTAGTATAAAACCCGCAACCTTCTATAAATGAAAACGATGCCTCTCTCTACTAGGTAGTCAGAATTGAACATAGGAAGCATAATTTATGAAAGTATTCAGAATTGAACATAGAAAGTATAATTTATGAAGGTATTCAGAATTGAACATAGAAAGTATAATTTATGAAGGTATTCAGAATTGAACATAGTATAATTTATGAACGTATTCAGAATTGAACATAGAAAGTCTAATTCATGAAGGTATTCAAAATTGAACATAGAAAGTCTAATTCATGAAGGTATTCAGAATTAAACATAGAAAGTCTAATTCATGAAGGAATTCAGAATTGAACATAGAAAGTCTAATTTATGAAGGTTTTCATAATTGAACATAGAAAGTCTAATTTATGAAGGCAGTCAGAATTGAACATAGAAAGTATAATTTATGACTCTCACTTCCAGAAAGCTTCATAAATAATATAATTTATAATAACATTTTATCAAAATTACATTTAACAATATATTTATGTAGATCATATTATAATACAAAGTGTTCAAAAAGAACAAAACTTTCAAACAAAAACAAAAATTTGTTTGAATACAATATATCTCGAAGCATAAGGTATTATAAGAGATTAGTATGAATTATATCACGATTTTGCTATTCTTTGGTTACCTACAGCACTCTAAGGAATGTTATTTTTCTAATTATGCAATTTTGATTTCTTTTGTATTGTAATTGTAAAAAAACTTTGCAAAATATATAAACGTCAAAATTTAAATGCGCCTCAATATCAGACATCAAAAGACGATTTTAAATGGTGTTTTTATTGGAAAACTGCGATTGCGAATAGATAATAATAAATTAATTATATATATATATATATAATTTTAACCCTACCATTAACCTTACCATCAATGCAAAATAAAATGAAAGATAAATTAAAAAATATTGAAAATCTGTACAAAAATGTTTTATATTTATGCAATATGACACACATATTACACTTATAAAAAAAAAAAAAAAAAAAAAAAAAAACAATTAAACGGATTTTTAATACACCAGTATTAAAGTAACTTGATTTTTTTTATATAAATTTAATCTAATTTATTTACCATCTCCCCAGTAGAGTTTGAGTTTGGAATGTTCTGGTTTGAATTGTGCATCTGGTTCTTGGAATCTGATGGCAAGACAATATTGACATTCTGAGTTGAATCCGTGTTACTTTGAGGTATGCTGTTGATAGAATCCGCTCTTAAAACAGCGCCATCTCCCGGATCACTCCGGATACTTCTGGTCATGAAGGTCCCTGTCGAATTGTTGGCAGTCTGCAAATACGGTTACAGGAAAAACAAATTCAAGATCTTAAGTAGGCATACAATAATTTCATTCCTTTAAATATTTTATTTCATGTTATATTTTTCGATCTGGATATGTTTTTAGTTTGTCTTTAATTAACCATAATTTATTTACAACATTTTTAAAATAAAAGTCATTTTATGCAATTAAAATATACAATTTTTAGTGAAAAAAAAAAAGCAATAAGTTAGAAAAAGTTGAGTTATTTTGTATCCTATGATTGTGGGAAAATTTCGAAAATGTCAACATTTTGATTGAATGTAACAGCAAAAGAAATTTACTTAGTGTGATTAGAATTTGAACAGCAGTTATGAATTATTTAATAAAATAGAGTTTAATGAATAGAAAAAATAGAACTTGGATAGTAATCATGAATTATCATAATGTAAGTATGGCTTAGATAAATTTTTAGTAAATATGAATTATTGTGACTTGAAAGATATTGTAAAACATTGCTATCTATAGAGCTTTGTATAAATAAATATTAATTTGAAAATGTGTATCATGAGCAGAAAATAAAGAAATTATTCCTATAATTGTTTCTTTTATTAAATATAACAAAATAAAGTAAATAAAAATCAGTATGCAGAAATCAATACATTTTTAAATATACGAAATTGAAATGCAGTATGTTTCATTTGTTTATGTGTATTCATTAATATTATCCCTTAAAGAATATGCTTATGTATATATATATATATATATATATATATATATACACACACACACACACACATATATATATATATATATATATATATATATATATATATATAGCTTTTTTATTTATTTATATTTCATTACTTTACAATTTGGTTCATCACTTTCACAGGCATCTTTCTAAACAATCATAATTAGAACAAGACTTGTAATTTAAAGTGGATTTCGAATCTTTACAAATAACCACACCCTAGGTGAAAATTGAACCCATGATCTGTTGCATCAAAAGAGCAAAACAAAAAACGCTAATCATGCTGCTGCCAATTTACTTTTAATGCTTGAAGTGGTATATGTTGGAATCATATAAATCCTATTTGCCTGAATGTAATAAGGAAAATGCTTCGATATTAATTATAAATGTTCTGGTTTGAATTGTGCATCTGGTTCTTGGAATCTGATGGCAAGACAATATTGACATTCAGAGTTGAATCCGTGTTACTTTGAGGTATACTGTTGATAGAATCCGCTCTTAAAACAGCGCCATCTCATTACCCCATAAACCATACATTATCCCACAACCTCATTACCATACATTACCCCACAAATGAATAAAAATGAGATCAACTTATTAATTGCTAAATGCATTATTAAATATAGTTAGACTTTAACTGCCAACAAGATTTAATCCTTGGAAATTTTCAAAGAGTTGATTGAATTCTTTTCGGAACAATATTTACTAAATTTACCACGTACTACAATGGTGTTGAAAGTGCATTCATTACAAGGCATGATTACTTGATAGCGAACCTGTTTTGTGTCGTTATTCTGCCAAGGTTAATCTGCTTACTTTTGTACAACAGAATCATAGAAAGCAAGTTAGACGATGCACTCCAATTTGTGGTAAACGAGACTGAGAGAAACTAGTTTGCGAAATTACATAAGGATCAATGGAATATTTGTTTATTACATGAATAAACTCGTAATATACATTTTATTCTTTAAGTCACAAAGAAATGTATAAGAGACATTACAAAGACTTAAAAGTAAATTTGTTCAAAATTTTTCAATAAGAGGAAAATATTTCACCAATACAATTTCTCCAACCGTTTCTTACCACGTGTATAAAAACTATCATAACTGCTTACTGTCAATTAAATACTTGTCCATTCTGAGAACTTTTTGGAACATATAAAAATATAAACTTTACATAATATTTATGAAATGTCATTTCTAAAGAAAATATCCTTTCGAAAATATAAAAAAACATTCGTAAATTAATTCTGATCAACGCGTTTCAAATCATATAGCACTAGAACCAGGACTTTGTTGGTCTGTTGTTTGTATCTTTACAGTTACTTATTACATGGTAATGATTACAGGGAATTTGAAATACTGAATAGTTTTAATGGTTATTCCATACTGTAATGTCTCATACTCAGCCCTTTTGATTTCCAGAGCCTTCGAGGGGGAGGGGGAGTATGGAGACGGTTGGTGCGAAGAGCAGGCGGAGAAGCTGCGTTTTGTTTTGGAGATTGATACTGACTTTAGTACGCTACCGAGGCGCTAGAGTTTTAGAGAACCCAAATATGATTCCTTTGTAAATTCTTTAGTTCTTTGTTAATTAAATGTTTTTGTTTCAAAATTTGGAGTCAGTAGTTTGTTTCATAACAATACCATTATAAGTGACTACTTCTGAGGTAAGATTCGAAATTATGAGATGACAGAAAGGACAGACCAGTTAATCCAGAATAGAGTCAATTTCAACAACTAAAATTCTAAGACCAATTGCAAGTATTAAATTACATCACCCCTAAGATTATTTCAGAGGTTAAATTACATTTTTTCCAGGACCACTACACAAGTTGAAAGTGTGGTTCAACATCTGAGCTGGTCCTGGAATAGGTGTAATTTAACCTCTGAAGTAGTCTTAGGAGTAATTTAATTTCCTTGACCATTTCTGGTGAAACTAAATCTCTTCCAAAGCCATTTCAAAATTTAAGCGCTGTAACTTCCAAGGGCACTTCAGAAATTAAAGAAGACGAATTCTAAAGCTTCTTCTGAGGTTTACTCTCACTATTTCTAAAGCAACTTTAGAGGTCTAATTCTTAATTTTGTGAAAACTAGCAGTGTAATTTTGATGCCAGTTTGGCTGAGATCTGATTCGAAACAGTTACTTTTCTTGTTAAGGGAATTAAACTTATTTTTATTTAAATCAAAGAGATAATAAATGTTGATTAGAAATAAAGCGTAATGTGCTTTAAATGAATTGCATAAATACTGATAATTTTTAGAAATATAGTACTTCAAAGACTGATATTTGTTATAAATTAAATTCCAATCCATATGAATTTTTGAAACACTGATGTAAAATCTAATTTCATGTCTGTAAAGCATAAAAACTATACTGATTTTTTTAAAAATAAACTAGTAATATTTAACATTATTCCCAATTATTTTTAAAAACAACATCAAAAAGCTAAGCATATACGAATAATAAATTCACTATAATTTGGATTCACTATTTTTTTTTTTTTTTTTTTTAGCAAAATCCATTAAGCGAATGGAAGATAACTTAAAAGCGAATTTATCGAATATGACTTATATTTAATGGAAAATTATATTAATGGTTCTTATTTCTCATATTGCCTAAATAGTTGATTAGTTATTCTGCCTTATTATTTATATTTTAATACAGATATTTCTGCTAGTTTTCAAACATATTACAAATAGTATTTTTTATAAGTTACAGTCAATAATAAAGTTTTTACAGTCAATAATTTTATTTTTTCTGTAACATATTTAAATATAAAACTTTAATGATGATATTATATGATTAGTTTTTCTTAAGGATGGTGAAGTTTATCTAAGAAATCAAAACCATGAAATTAGAGATCCTAGAATGTGATTTCTTTTAAAAAGTGTTATGATCTCAAATTTAGACTTTAATCCACTTGTTGCTAAGTTATTTCTGCATAAAAAGATTTTTTTTTTTACAAAATTGTAAGTATTATATGTAGTTAAGAGCAGAGATTAATGTGATTTTGATTATTGATTACATAAAGTCATTTTCCATGTGAAACATTAATGAAGATGTGATGATATCATCTATTTAAGGATGGTGAAATTTGTAAAAAAAATCAGAAATGCTTAAAAAACGTTTCAAGAATGAGATATTTTTTAAAAAAAATTATATTAATGCTTCTTGATTAAACAATTGGTTAAAAACATAATTTTTTTAATTTCATGGAAAATTTCATAAGTAAAAAATTATACTATTTCTAAATTAGATATTTACCTACTAGTTACTCTATATATTGAAGTAACAGGTATTCGTAAAATCTATATAGTGAAGTAACAGGTATTCGTAAAATCTATATAGTGAAGTAACAGGTATTCGTAAAATCTATATAGTGAAGTAACAGGTATTCGTAAAATAATCATATTACTATTTAATAATTTAATAAAGATCCGTGATTAACAGTAACAATTAAATTCATATTCAAAATTACATAAAAACATTCTTTTTAATATTAAACAATATCGATGAGTAATATATGAGGATTCATTAGATTAAGGATGGTGAAATTTGCTTAAAGAAGCAAAATATTTAAAAATTAATTCCAAAAAAAGTTTTCTTAGAAAATAAAAAGAAAAAAATTTCTACAATTTTATTATTTTGTTTTCTCTACTAATTGCAAAGTTAATCTGATGTAAGTAATTTTATTAAAATGTAGCTTCTGTTAGTAGTTAGTTTATTAAAAAATGATATTGCCTGCTTAGGGCCCATTAAGGATAAAGTTTTCTTTCTTTTTTTCTCATCTCGCGTACATTGCATTTAAATATTATCGTTATAAACTAATGGTTAATTGATGTAACTCTAAAGTACCACAAACATAGAGTTCAGATTGTTATCTATATATTGATGTAAATTGTCACTTTTTGCATTAATATTTCACTGCCAAATTGTTCTGGTAGATCCCAACTCTAGCCCAGGTACAAAGAAATGGACTAGTACCATAACAAATGTAAAATTGTTCAATTTTAACCATTGTTATTATGATTGAATTTTTACTTTCAATTAAAGATATCAGTACAAATTTGGGTTGCTTGGAAATACATTTTGATTTTCAAATTTGCACCTCCACAGTGGTTTGCTTTAAAAAATTGCCTGGTATTTCTTGATGAAAATACTACAACACTGGCATTCAATTAATTCAGAATAAAAAAGGCAGTTATAATTTTCTATACAGTTAGAAATGCAGTTAATGCTTAGAAATATTTGTGTTAAGTTATAAATAACTCACATCGTTGTTTTTATATTAACACAAATATTGCTGAACATTAATTAAAAACAGTTAACTGCATTTCTAACTGTATATAAAGTTACAATGGCCTTTTTATCCTGCATTTCTAACTGTATATTAAAGCTATAACTGTATTTCTTTTTAAGTATTCTCTGTTGTGAAGCATTAATAAAATTTTTGAAAAATAATTTTTATTATAAGTGGTAGTATATTTCATGTAAATTTTGATTAAGTGTCTTAGATTTATGATACCAAATAGAAAAGAGAACAAATTTTTAATTGATATTTTTCTGTTTAGAGGGGGCTACATCAAAATATTAACTGAGGTATGGTATTAAGTGTAAATATGTTAATCTTAAGCATGACAAAATAACGTTTATTGAAAATTCAAATAGAAAATAGATATTCATAAATATATTAATCAACATAAGTACAAAAGAAAAACATCAAAATTTTAAAGCAATAAGACACTATTTATTAACCTACAAAAAAAATAATTTCGCTTTTCCAGAAAAATTAATTAACGTGAACGAAGTAATGAAAAAGGAAATAAATAAATAAATAAAAAAAACACATTTGATAAACGTCAATAGAATATCAACTGCATGAGCCTGATGAATGATTTCTATCACATATGAAAAGAAATTCTGCAAGCAAAAATACTCCATTCAAGTCTATTTAATCAGTTCATAGAATGGACAGATTGTTTCTAGAATAAATTGATGTGTCTGAGGTCTATTCATAAAAGTGGCATATAAAAAAGCAAACAAAGAAGAGGCATATAAAAGCGATTCACACAGGGAATAAAAAGATGTGTTTTGGGGAAGAAAAGAAAGGAGAAGAGATAGAGGAAAACAGAAGCTGACCCAAATTACCCGGACGTTGCTAGTGGGTGACATTTCTACTGGTGGCATTTGGTCATCGGCAGAACTGTCACCCCCACCCACATTCGATGGAACGATATGCATTCCACTTGGAGATTCCACCATAGAAGGAAGGTTCCCGTGGGTGCAGTCTGGGCACTCTGAGCAGGCGGGGCAAGACATGCTGTTTGGAACGCCCTTGGCTTGATTCATCTTCATGCTGACCGCACCGTTTGCCTTTTGCGCCTCTAGAAGAACTCGTAACGAAGCCATGGCGTGCAGTTGGTTAGCCTTATCGTCCAGTTTGCCTGTAAAAATCAAGAAAAAGCAATCGGATAAAATGGTTACAACATGTGAATAAAAAGCACCATTTTTGCTTGAAGCTTCTGAATTTACCTGATTCAATTTAACTTTTATCACTGATATAATATATTCTTATAAATTAATGCTAAAAAAGTTAAGATATTAAATACCAATTGAATAAAGTTTCAAAACTGATGTTAATTAGATGAATTGTGTAACTATTAACCGCTTTTTTAATTTACTGTATGAATAATTTTGAAAAAATATAATTCAGTATATAAAAAGCATGTGTATATTGGTTACCAATATATGCATGCTTTTTACCATTATAGACTTGGTTACCAATATAAACTTGTCTTGCCATCAAATTTACTTGGAAAGGTGAAGAAACCAATTTGGTATTCAAATCAGCTAAAATGCTTACGTAATTATTTAGTAAGCATCATTTTTAATTGTTGCTGTTGAATTTATATATAATTGGCATTAAATTTCATTTCAATCATAAATATAGAGATTTTCTTTTATAAACACTAACAATATAATATTAAAAATATAATAAAATTTTAATATTAAGGAGATAAAATGTTAAATAACACTTTAGTTAAGTCTTAAAACTGATGTTAACTGCTAAATTCAACAGCAACTGATCATCTTTCTTAAGTTCATTTTTATACATATTTGTAGGAAGAACTATATATTTCACTAATATTAAATTTAAATATAATTTTTTCCAATAAGTTGTTTATAAAAGAACAAAAATTTGCAAGCAAAATTCGCAAATATTTAAGCAATCAATTTACATCTCAATGAAATCCCGTGCAAAATTGAATCCATACAACGAAAAAGTTTTTGTATTCTCGGGATAATCTTCTTTACTTAAAATTAGAAATCAACTAAAACATTGGATATTCAGAGTGAAAAATTCTAAGTTTGATTCTTGTCACTGTTGAATAACTGGAGAAGAATGTTTTAAATTTGTTTTCTGCATACATGTATACCTTTGCATTTTTTAGTTGAATACCGTCAATTATTCCTACAAAGCCCTCATAGAAGACAAAGTCTCGGCGGATTAAACCTTAAAATGACTTAAAGCCTGTTCGCTATACGATATCATATTCTTTAAAATAAATTTTCTATTTTTGGAACGAATCTTGGTGGTAAGACTCTGGAATCTAGTAACGAATCAGGCTCTACAGAATATCTGTTGATCATTGCTGAGAAAAGAGATCGTGATCATTATTGAGCAAAGAGATTGGTTATTTAACCAAGAATTGAAGTTTATTTAACTCCTTATACTATTAATTAGCCCAATTCTTCACAACCAATTGGTGAGCCCAAAGTTCCAGATTTAGTCTTCGATATTGTTGAATAACAAGAAAATGATGTTAAGATTCTGTTTTCATGCATGTACCATTTTTGAAAAGCGTTATTTAGAATCTTCCAACGCTTGGATATGATCATCTGAAATGTTCTTACAGAAAGGAAAAAGTGGTAGATGTTCAAATAGCTTACAACTTTTGTCTGATTGTCTATCTGTTATAATTTCAAAAAAGAACAGAATCTCGATATTTCAGTAATATCGACTTGAATGGAAACAGATAGCATAATACTAAAAAATGTTCATTTCGGTATTTATTGCTCCTTACCTTATACTTGCAATGCACATAACATTTTTCAGATTTTTAAAATCCTATAAGGCATTCCCGAAAATGATTAATGTGTTTTATTTTAATCACAAATATATAATGTATTCAAGCATACATTTGTTCATTATTATTCTTATTTAAAATAAATAATCGCAAAAACGTTTCGAGTTAAAATAATTTTTTCATGAAAAATACCTTAATGAAACGGAAACGCCGAAGATTTGAAACGATGATATATATATATGATTAAAATATTTTGATATAAATATTTTGAGTGTTCTAAAATGAAACATAATTCTTTCGATAAGTATATAAAAATTGAAAATGTGTATTTTATATTTTAGTCTTAATTATTTAATCTTGCAAATGACTGGAAACTTACCAAGTCTTTATATATATATATATATAAGTCAAAAAGCCGAGTAAACATAAAAAGATAGTGTATGTTCACTTAATTACTTTTAAGAATAAAAACAGCAATTAAATTTTTTAATAGGAAATTATATTTGCTATTTTAGAAAGGAATAGCATTTTTAATAATTTGAAAAGGAATAAAGTATTTACTGTATCCAAAATGAAGCATTAAATTTCCATTTTATTAAAATAAGAAGCACTTGCTTACCATCATGCATTGGATCAATTGTGTGAATCATCAACTGTAGAAGGCCGGAACGAAACTTACTGCCGGCATGAAGCATCGGTGTACTCATTTTCCTTTTCGTCATCTATAGACAGAAAAGAAAAACGTTCATTTTTTCAAAAAAGAAGACATTAAATGTTATATTTTATTTAAAATATCTACTTTAATGAAAATTCGTTGAATTTAATTTATATTTTTAAAAATATTTGGCAATTTATACAACTTTATTAATTTCCACGCTAACAACAATGTAAATGATAATTTCTATTTTAGATGGTTAAATATAGCTTTTAATTTAACTGACTTTTTAGATGTTTATTTATAATATAATTTAATTCACAAGTTAATATAAAACTTGTGTTTATTCGATTGATAGCCCTATGATTAAGGCAATCCGAAGAATATAATCAACTTTAGCATTAGAAGGTAAGTTGTGAATTTCCCCGATTACAGTACTTTTTGTTAATTATTTTATATATTGAATATATCATAAAAAATAATTCTGCAGGAACGCTTAAACTATAGGAAAGTCTGTAAAATGCGTAGACACTTGAATTTTCAGTCAACAAATTAACTTCAGTGTACAGATAAAATGCGAAATTATTAATAAATTCATTAAATAATTGAAAATGATGCATATTGTATTCAAGAGCTTGAACTTAAATCCAGAGAATTCATTTGATATTTTCATTTGAATTTAAATTTGATGTTACACAAACACAAATTTTAAAACTTATGGATTTCATTTTGAAATTTTACAGAATTTACTGAGCATTAAAAATTATGCTTCCAGTGTGCACTAAGTTTAGTTGTTAAGGTTGTATAACTCCAAAGTAGCTGATTTTCAATAACTTACTTTGTAAATCCAACAATTGATTGAATTCCGGTTATAACTTGATTGGTTGATTGATTAGATAGGAATTCAACCATTGAAACAAATGATTAATTTCTGATAACATCCGTTTCTAAACCACCAATCTAGGAAACGATGATCAGTATGCTCAAATAAAATGATATGCTAAAATTGCACTTTTTGCAAATCACTATTTTATAATTTTCGTTTTAGTGTTGAAGGTAGATAAATTGTTATTCTAATTTAAGTACTTATCATTATTAAATAAATTAAAGTTCTTCAAAATCTTTTTAAATTAGATTTTTTATATTTGTTTTAAAAATAATAAATTACTTAAATTAAGCTACTACTTTATGAGAAATTAATCTTTCTTAGTTTGTGGAAATTTAGCAACATCCATTTTGGAAGAAATCAATCATGAAGTTACGGAGAAAATTATACCGTACTTCACCAAGTTCATATTCACAAATAAAAAATTAGCTTAATTTTTCGAAAGCAGCTGTTAGAATTTTGTAACTTTAGAAATTTAATTATATTCTGATCTTAAAATGATAAATTATTTTGCTATCAAAAACGTAATTTCCTATAAAAAATACTTTAATTTGTGATCTATAGATTAAAACTTTTTGTATCTAGAGTTACACTACTTAATGACCTTTATCTCAATATATTTGTGTATTCTAAGTTTTCATTTCATACATATTACTAAACTTTCATTGGTTTTAATAAATAGAGACATAAGGTTTATTAAAGAAATTGCAAAGGAATTTTTGTGTAAAGTCTACTGCAATCATAACAACAAAAAGCATCTGATTTTTGTACATGAATCAGTATATCTTATTGTTATGATTGAGATAATCTCTGAGACATCATTGGTTTTCAAAAAAATCAATCCTGAGTATTACTTGGCGTAATTTTTTGTTGAGTGCATCTTATTGTTATACCCAAATGTATATATGGATTCTTCAAAGGTTCCTGAAAATTTCAAAGGATAGAGATTTATGTTTCCGAATCACCAATGACATTACTATACCGGAATCATCAAAATAACTTGACAGTTAAAGGGATATTGCGGTTTTGAATTACAATGACTGAAGCCAGTTCAGATTTATCAATCATGATCAGAAGAAAGTAAAAGTAAAACTGAATTTCGAAGGGGAAAAATTTGATCCTGTAAGTTATTTATTCATCAGTCTACTCGTTACGAATTTTATCAAGCGAAAAGTTCTAAAAACCACGTCAATCAATATGTTTTTTTTTCTTGATGAGGAAATAGTATTGAATAGCAAGCGAGAATTTTGGTTTCGACCATTACAATGTCGATTTTGTTATTAGTGATCTAGATCGTCGCAAAAATGTATGAGGATTTACAGATATTGCTCCATAGCCAATGACGACTGCGTCACTTGATATTGCTTTTAAATTAGGAGACCTTTTGTTCGTGTTTGCGCTTACGGTCAGCAGAAATCGGTATCAGAAATATATTGTAGTGGAATTAATAATTGGAATATAAAAAAGCAGAAAGATACAAGTAATTTACGAATATGTAGCTATGTGTGAAGTGAACTGAATTAATGTTGTATTGTATGTGTATAAATTGTAATGTAAAAATTAAGTTGCATATGACCAAATTATTTCATTAATATTACATGCATTTCTAATGTTGGAATGTTAAATACGAAATTTGAAGATCAAATAAATGCAATTATATGATATTGCAGTGAAACAAACTCATGGTGACACACATTTTACTAAGCCGACATATTTTGCAACAATATTTGGAATATAAATAAGTTAAACCAAGTAAATGATTGATGTTATATATTTTACTCTACTTAAGAGAGACGCTTAAGCATGTTTACACCATTTAAAATTTTTGTAAAATGCTTGAAGATGTGATTGTAAGAATTTTCAATTGGTTACATTTTGTTTAATATAAACGGTGAAATTGGATGATAATTAATATTTAATCTTAAATAACCCCCAGTTAATAAGAATTAAATGATTTGCTATGATAATATGGTGAGATTACTTTAATGTAATCTGTCAGTGTTAATTAAGCTAAAATAATAGTTTTAATATAAGCTTAATGAAATAAATATGAGTATACACATAATTTAAGAACAATTTTATTGAAATTTAATAAGAAAAATATCATTAAAAGTTTTAATTTAGACGGATTAAAAATTTGTGAGTTTCATAGTTTATTCAAAACATACTGAATGTATGAATCATCAAGAATGTTTCTATCCTTTAAAAGAAAAGGCATACGGATGGAATTAAAATGGAACATTATTTCACATAACTTAAAAATTCTTTTGGAATCAGGAATTTTAAATTCTTTACATATTTAAGCAAATTTGTTCAAAATAAGTTGTTAAATTTTGGTTATTCACGTTAAATGTATTCGTTGAAGTACAAAAATATTAAAAAGAAAATCAGCAGAATTTTGAGCATTTTTAGAGCATTGAACAGTTTTTTAGCATTGTTTTCCGTTTATGATAACTTTTTTTATACGACGGGAAATTCGACCAAAATTTACAATTTAATACAATAACATAGCCGAGGGAAGAATCGAGTAAGTGAATGAGATTTTGTTAAGTAAACAATATCATAAGATTTTATTTCCCAGACTCCTAATATTATAATCATTATTTAATTATAAATATAAATTTTTATGATGTAATATATAAAAAGTAATGCAACACATGTGGAAAAATAAGTTTAAAAGAAAATGAAGATTTTATTTTTAATTATTAACATTGATACTAAAAGATTATTTCATTATAATCAATGTAAATAATAATTTAATGTTTGTTTTTAATTTTTATTTTTACATTTTAAGCATTTATATTATTGAGTTTTTACACACGTGTTTAATTTTTACATATTATCATAGCCTTATGGCATTCAATAACATTACCCCAGTATAAGATTTACTTTATAGATAAACATTTAATCATATTATTAGTTCCTTTAATTCAATGTACTTTTTAACTTCCTAATCGTTGAATATTGAATGATTCGCCTCATCTTTCTTGTGAGTCTTGAAATTATTTAAAATGATAATATTCCAAAATTAGAATCATAATTTTTTTTATTTGGGAATGCAAATAAATTTTAATTACAGTTTTCATAATTTATTTCAATTACATAATCAATTGAAATTAATACTGAAAAACAATATTTTCTCAACGGATATTAATTTGAATGTTTTACAAAATAATAAACATCAATATTTTTGGCACAATAGATATGTAATTTATTTTGTCACTTTTAAAATTGAAAAATT
Organism: Latrodectus elegans; assembly: GCA_030067965.1. Lineage (NCBI taxonomy): Eukaryota > Metazoa > Arthropoda > Arachnida > Araneae > Theridiidae > Latrodectus > Latrodectus elegans. The sequence goes on along the minus strand of CM057816.1, from coordinate 76,135,460 downwards.
CTTACTTAAAATTTTTCTTATGTTTTTTTAAAATTATAATATAATTAAAGTCTTGAAATCAGGATTTTATATATTGTATTATAATATTTAAATATTTGTTTTTTTATTTTAGAATAAGATTATTAATAGCTTTTTCTATAAAATGTTTACAAAGTTGCCTTTTAAAACTTCTTTATTTATTGCTTTGAATCATGAAACTGAAAAAAAAATAATAATTTCAGTTTTATCAACTGTTTTAGAAGTTTTATGATCAGAAATACAATTTGTATCATATAATGCAAAAAATGTCTTTCTTATCTTTCAAAATTAATAACTTTATTGAATAAAGAATTTTCTACAATTATTTATTTGCTTATTGACAACGTGGTTGCAACTTGATGAAATATAAGTACGATAAAAAACGGAGCCAAATGTGCGCCAAATGAATACACGTAAAAATGCAAAGAAAGTATAATTTTTTTTATAAAAATTTAAATATTTATTTTTTTAATTATTTTTTAATTTTAACTCTTAATAATAGTTGTTGCTCTTATCGTTATTTTTTATCATTTTATCTTATCGTTATTTTTTATTGTAATTTTTAATTTCTTTAAACTATATTGCATTGATTTAAGAAAAAATATCCGAAATTAATAACACAAATATTATTTTTCCGTCAATATATGATTGGTGTATAAAAGATTATACAATTTCTTTATAGGTGAAGACACTTCTTTTTATAATCTTTATACTTGCTAACGTGCAAATGCAACAGCGTTTGAAAAGGAAACTGCATAAAATGTAAGTAAGAAGTCATCTGACGAAAAAATAATATAGGAAAATAATTTTCCTTCTTTATTTTAATAATAATAATGCTTTCAAGAACAAATTCAATATAGATGTAAATAAAGTACATTTTTTACTGTTTACTGAAGCAACATGACTACTTTCGAGACAAAACAGTTATTGACGAAATTCATTGGAAACAAACATTTCCTCATCCAACTCTTACGCGAGATATAAGAATGCTGCCCAGGAATCAGGTGACATATTTATAACTTTCATAACCCTCAGTACGTGATTCGAAGCTAAGTGTATAATAGGTTGTACATTGGGACTATGCCAGATAGCGATAATGGAGTCGATACAGGATTTTGGGTCAAGTAAAGGGTACGCTTAATCGATATTACACAATTTTCTTGCAAATAAATGTAGGGAAAAAAAAACTACGAGGCTTTGTTTGTTCATTTAAACACCCACCTCATAAATAACTTTCTGAAGCTTAATAGTAATCGTTGTTGAAGCAATGATAATTAAGGAATTTGGAGAAGTAATACTCTATGTTTTATTTTTGGAAATAAATACTGATTTCCATTGCAAAAAAAATCGTATAGTGATTGTTGTAATTGATTTCGGCTTGAAGCCAAGTTCAGGCTGTCGCAATCGGTTTTAGACTCGATGGCATAATTTAGGAGATTGTCGACAAACCATATGTTTAAAGAATTGCTTTTTTTATATCGATTATACCATAACATGAATTACGGATGATATATTATGAATAATCTTCTTTTCCTCGAATATTTCTTGCCAAGAAAACATATTAAATTTGTGCGCTATTATAATGTCTTATTTAAATCATGAATCATGATGGTTATATAGCTTGTCTATACTTATGCTTCCAGTTATTTTTACTCAAATGATATTTTAATAACAAGTTTTTGAATAAAATAATAATAATTTGTTGTAAATTAAATTTTTAGATAGTAACTTAGATAAAAATTTATTGATTTATTTCAAGTAATGGTAATAAAATAGAATAAAAACAAAAGCACCAAAAACAAAATACATATATATATATATATATATATATATATATATATATATATATATATATATATATATATATATATATATATATATATATATATATATATATATATATATATAATATGTATATATATATATATATATATATATGTATATATATATGTATATATATATATATATATATATATATATATATACATATATTTAAGAAAGTAAAAAAATTATGTAATATAATATTGTATAAGTTTTTATTTGAAGAAAAGTACTACTTAATTGTGTATATTAATGCTCAGAAACTGTTTAATAATGTATAATTCTACACAGAATAAGGCGTGAAGATATTTTGTTTCAATGCAAGTGATAATAGGATTTTGTTACCATGGAATTTTTATTGAAAAAGGCTTTCAAAATCTAGGATGTTTGCAAACGCTTAAAATATATATATTGAGTAAATTCTTATAAAACTCTAAAATATGTGTTTAGTCAATAAAACATTGGATAAAACAAAAGTAAGTGGAAATCATTTTAATACTAAGGACTTGATTCATACAAAAAACTTAAAGAGAGAAATGAAATCTCTCAAAAAATCTTTAAACTATCATTTTGCCATTATAATCTCACTAAAGAAAAGCCTGCCTTCTGGAGTTTAAGAAAAAAATTAATCCAGAAGTTACAAAATAAATAAATCTTCAATTTATAGAAGTAACTATTTTGACATGGTAATTTTTTTAGTCTGATTACGTGATTGGCAAAAGAACTTGTAATATGTACAATTCTGTTTTAAAAATTAAACTGTAAGGAAGAAAGGATATTTATATGAACTTTATTAGATTAGGAAAATAATATTCAAAAATAGCTCATGTTAAAAAAGAAATATTTTATGGATATACCTTCATTAAATGCATATTAAAATTCCTAAAATATTTAAGTATACACATATATCATGCAATAATAGAAAACCATATATATCGACATCATTATGACACTGAGAGGCCATTTTTATGAAAATATGTTCTTAATAGTCAGAATAAACTCCAAGGAAAAATTAACATTTATCTTTCTAAATGATTATAAAGGTTAGGATAATATCACTGGGACGATTTGTATTATATGAAATCACAATTATGACTACCATTATACATGACAAGACAATATGTTCCTTATAGTTAGAATACATTGAAAAAAAAACCTTTATTCCTCTCAACAATAGATAAAATATATAAATCTGTATCTGTGTGGATGACTATCGCTATTCAGAAATCATTACTGTGGCTATTTCTATAAAAGAACCATTTCTATGGTAATGTATTCTAAATTTTCAGTATAAAGGAAATAGTAACTTTTAATCGCAAGATAATAGTAACCAACTCTCGAAGGTGAGTAGTATTGCCCGCGACATACCACCACAAACACATCTACAGAGTGGGATATTATGATTTTAATGACTATTCATACATCATCCCAGAAGAAAGGACAGAGAAACACAGAGAGATTGTAGCCTCCATGCTCGAACTGGGATTCGAACTCGGGATACACAGTTAGGAGTCAGGAGCGCTAACCACTCAGTCATCGGATGGCAATAGTACGAATATAAATGCACCAAAAGGAGAGAGATCTTAGGACGATGTTGGCCTGCATCGAAAAGCGATGGCGAGATATAAACGTCGTTGGTATTGGTGAAACAGTACATACTTTATAGTCAACCAAGAAGCAGAAAAAGCACGGTTAGGAAAAGGTATTATGTATACCATTTCAATATTTAGAAAATTAAAACTGGAAAGTATTTAACGTTTTAAGTATTTCATTTTTAAGTTATAAAATGTTATTGAAATTCAAACGCTAATAAATATTTTGTTATATGCATGCAAACCTAAATGACAACAAGATGTACAAACCTTGAATTTAGAAAGAGTATATCATTATGAGACCATTACTCATGATATTATGATTTTGATGATCACAATAAATTTCAAAAATAGTCTTTATCCCATTCAATAATTACAGATTATTTAAAATCAATAATCAGCATGACTTTTCCATTATGAAACCTCTTGCATGACTATCTCTATTATGGAACTACTTCCATCACCATCTTCATTAAAAGACTATTACTTATGAGAAAATATGTTCTTAATAGTTTGAATAAAGTGCAAAGAAACAAAAAGAATCTTGTATTACCTCCATTTAAAAAATGAACTGCAGGTAATGGATAAGAAATTATATGTATCTCTTCATATGGAAAGAATATTTACCTTTATTATTGTTAAAAGTTTTGATATTCATAAATGATAATGGATCCTCCATAATGAATTTTGAAATTCATAAATATATTGTTGTATATACGTATCATTGAATATAATAACTTATTATATATAACTAATATCTGCTTAATAACCACTATTAAAAGAATATTGCCCATGATATTTTGTTCTTAATGGCCAAAAAGAAGAGCAAAGCACAAAGTCATCTACATAACTTTAAATGAAAAAACAAAAAACTGCATAAAAGTGATAAGCGATTATATATATATATATATATATATATATATATATATATATATATATATATATATATATTTATTTACAACTTTAACTTCACACATTGATAGAATAAAGCATGGAAGACTTTTAATCTTAAGGTTATAGTTTTGAAATTCATTATGTTTTTTATAGTAAAGTTTTAAAAAATTATAATATATATTAAAAAATTATAATATATTATAATTTTTATAGTAAAGTCATGAAAATAATGTTGAATCGATGCAAAATTCAAGGATAACAACTATCTAAAATCGTAAGTTATGAAACTTATATTTTTATCATTATCTATTTTAGGAAAAAAACAGTTTGTTAATGAGCTAAAGTTATATCGGTGTAGTTTCACACATAAAATTATAGAAATTTAAGTTGTGATAAGTAAAGAAATGAAACGATATGATAAGTAAAGAAAAGAATGATGAGAAATGAATGAATAAATTTTCATCTGAAACTTTGAGTGATTTTGTTTCATATTCTTTCATGGTAAACATCTAAACCATAATTAGCTCACATGCTGTTTTATCTAATAATTATAGAAATTTAGATAGTAAATTTAAGGTGTAATAGACAATGTATTAAACTGTTTTCAATTTTATTTGAAAGTTCCAGCAATTATTATCACTTTATTTTAAAGAAAAAAGATCCAAATGAAATATTTAAATTGTTAGCTTTTACTTTATACAATAACTTTCAATGAATTTAATCATTATCGATTGCTACACAAGTATATTTGTATCATTTGAAAATTTTAATGTTTAAAGAAAAATAAATAAATACAAAATTTAAAAATTTAAACAGATAATGATTAAATTCTCTTTAAAAATAATAAAAGTTAACTGATTTAAGAATACATATAAAGTAAAAAAAAAACCCTATTATTATATTTTATTTTTCTCCGAAATTACTATATTAGAAAATTATTGGTTTGTGCTTCATTTTTATAAGTTTAATTTCCTTCTCATCTTTTATTAAACTAGAATGTCGACTTTTTGTCAGGATGAGATAGTTATTTTTCAACAAATTTTTTATATTTAATTAAAAAAGGGTAGATTATTACCTAATTATCAGAATTGTAAGTGCGTATCAGTGAAGCATTTCTTTTCTCAATATTCATAAACAACCACCCTTTTCAGTCGCTTGTGTCAGTGTTAGTGTTGAGTGCAACTGAATTTTGATCTCATACAGCGTTTAACGGATAAAACCTGTAAGAAATTATTCAAATGTTCAACTTGTGTTATCTTATGGGAGAAGATTGTTTAGATAATAAATCACATTGAAGTGCGATGGAACCATAAGTACCAACTCCCTAAGTATGCATGACTAGAAACTCAGTATTTATCTCCCATTGTTTAACAATATCTAAGACTGACATTTGGTATTTCCACTCATAATTGGGCGCTTCATACATAAGAAAAATAAGTTTCTATATGCAAGGTATTGCTAATTTTTAAAGTTCTTCAGTAATGAATCAATTATATTGCTCAGAAAATCGTATTGAATATCAAATGAAATGAATAAATATTATAAATTAAACCAAAATTTCGACAAAAATGTATATTGAAAAATAAATTTCCTCCGTCAGGAAACAAATATCTATTAGATAAATTAAAGTTTTAGTTTTGATTACAGTAGAATTTATACTTCTTGAATATAAACTGAAAAGTTTGATTGTAGATTATTAATCATGTGTTACATTTTAATTTTTGTGAAGTTTTTTTCAAATATGGTTATTAAAAATGTATAGAAGAATCCAGAATGTGAATTCATTAGCAATGCTGCATAAAATTAACTTTTTTATTTCAGTAATTTTACTTTTCATGTCTTTTAACTGGTGTATGAAGAAATGAATTTAAAAGAATAGAATTTGAAAACAGTATTTAAGCGTACAGTCACATTATGATTGATTATGAAGATAATGTGAGAAATCATAATAAGTCCTCTTACGTATTTGAAATTGATATCATTTCTAATAAATGGATTTTATGATTTCAAAAATTACACCTAAATACATATTTCTAAAATATTCAAGCATATTAATACATTTCTATAATATACGAAGCATATTAATATTCAATATTAAATCAAACGTATCTCTAATTTAATCCAATCAACTTAAGCTTTTTCTATTAACATATATTTAAATATCAAAACAAACTTATTGTGTGGGAAAAGTAATTAATTGAATGCTTTTTAAAAGGCTTCATCATTTATAAATCAAAAGTGAGAGATAGCAAACTGAACAAATCATAAAATTGAATATGATAGGATGTTAAAGATATTTTATTTCTAATCATTACAGCTTATGAGAGCATTATGCCGTGAATAATATATACTTCTTCTATCGATAAAGAAACTAATTTTGATTAAAAAAATTAGTTTCTCTTTTTATTAAGGTAATAATTTAATTTCCCATTAAGAAAAGGCGTTATACGAAGGACAATACATTTGATTTTACAAATTGATATTAATTAAAATATCCTTTATTAGTGAAAAAAATATTAAAATTACAGAATTTACAAATTTTTCTTAAATTTTGTGACATTTTATTTTCATTTAAATTTTTGTAAGATTATGTATGCGTTTTTTTTATTTAAAGGTGATTTTTATTGAGCTTATAAATGACTCCCTTTTAAGGAAACATAATAGTTATGCCATAATGGAAATGAATTAACCCAATAACACATTGCTTACTTCAAAATGATATCAGATGTGGATTCAGCTTTTAGTTGTTAGTAAAATTAATAAATAGTTGAGAAAATTACTGTCCAATTAAATCGTAAATATACAAGTAACAGGATCCCAAGTTTTGCTTTAGGATCCTTTTAGTGAAAATTATTTTATTAGGAACTCTTTTCCCATCAAGCAGCTCTTTTTTTCTTACAAATTAAGGTCTTTTTTTTAAACAAATATTAATTTAGCTTTTAAAAATGTATTAAACACATATAATTATGTTTAATACTACACAATAGTTGCAAACAGAAATTCAGCTTGTGGTTAATGTTAAAACTAAGGATGAAAAAATAGGTAACCACACTATAAACAATAAGATACTAAGACGTTTTATTTCCATTTAGGAGTCTTAAATTGATGACTATATATTATTGGTAATATATATATTTTTCTAATCGAAGAAGTATTTTATTCTGCTTACAAATCACGGTCCTTTTTACAGGCAAACACCATAATTTTGCCATTAAGGAAATGCTTTAACCCAATAACATTATATTCGGTACTAGAAAACGACATCAACTCAGAGCTCAATTTCTAGTTATTATCGAAATTAATCGATATCTACTACTGATAAAGACCAGCTTTGCGTGCTGCAGTCTCTGAATAAAACAAGAGAATGGAAAAGCAAATGACTTGTGTAAAGATGATTGCCTACTTAATAAATTGGATTTATTTTTTGTTTCCCTGATGATACGTGCTACACATTTCACGAATGTTTTGTTGTCTAAAAGCTAATGTAATCTAGGTTAATTTTATTGAGTTTTGTAAGGCTTATTTTGAAATCTTTAAAAAAAAGATTTCTCTAAATAAATAACTCATAAAATCAGTAAATATAATGAAAATGGGAAATATATTAGCAGATAATTTTTGACATGACAAGTGAATATTATGTTTACATTTGAGTAATTGATGCAGTCACATTTTATCCATATTTTATTTATATGAATTCATTGGAGTTTAATGATCAAGCCATTACAATTTTACACAATATTTTTAAATTTAGCTTGAATTTGGGCAAACTGCTAAAATTGTTTCATCCATTTTAAAATAGTTTTTTTTTTTTAAAATCTTGAAAATGCATGTATTTGCAACTTTTATTTGAAAATATTCTTCTGTAGAGCTAAGACATAAGTTTTCCATCTATTACATGATAAAATAAAAAAATAATAAAAAAAAAAACTTAAGAAAGCATTGGAATATTTTTGGTTTTTTGATGAAATAAAAAAGGAATATATATATTAATTTTTTATAATATATAATTCTGTAATTTATATGTTTTATATCCATGTATTTTGTGTTCCATTTTTAATTTACTTGCAATATTAGATGCAATGAGTTTTTTAAATGGCAAGAAGGATTTTATGCCAAATGAAATACATGTAGCAAAGAATTTATGGTAAGCAATTCCACGAGTTACATATATTAAAATATTGTCTCAGAAAAAAATAGATAAAAACTATTGTATTGAATATATAATTAATGCTGAATAACAATCGTTTTTGCGATTATTTTTCGCGTTTTTCCTTTAATATTAGTTTTAAGTAAAAATTGACTTACGTGTTTTTTGTATTTCAATTCATTTAAAAAAAGATTAATATATATTTAATATAGAAATTATCTAATGAGAAATATTGATGTCAGCTGAAAGAAGTTAATGTGTCATTAAACTGTAATTATTCAATATTTTTGTTTAGGAAATGAAGTGTAAACTAATATAAATATGCGTAAATAATTGTTATGATACTATTTTTTTTAATAAGATAAGAAATTTTCTTATCAAATTTAAATACATGTTATAATGGTTGAGAATTTAACTAGCAATCTTCCTTTGAATATTCATAAATAATTAATTATTCCAAAGATATCTTTAATTTTAATTAATATTGCAGAAAAATTCTCTTTAAAATAAACATTTATAAGTTTTCGTCAATTTACTGTGCCTGGGAAGTAGTGTAAAATACATTTTTTATAGAACAAACTAAGCATCCACGATAATTTGTTTTGCAAGAAATGATAGATTAAAGTGAAAATTATTTATTATGTATACAAAAATCAACATAGAATATTTTGATTTTAATTTAGTTTCATTTTTAATGTGAGTCTAAAATCTTCAAAAATCAGAAAAATGAGAAATTAGATATAGCACAATATCATGGCTATTCCAGCTACATGGCATTGCAATCCTGGATTTCTTCTGGTAGAGGAATGTTAAGAATAGAATGTCTCTTACCCTCAAATTCATATTTTAGAGCACCTTATTCCTGCTATTTAAACAATCACGTAGTGGATGCTTAAAACTAAAAAGTACCAAAAGAAAATACAGCATTGCTTAGACATTCTCCATGCCGTTCGAAGAGCAAATGTAGAAGTAATACGAATGAACAAACAAAATTTCATAATTTTATTTTTCTGTTATTTAAGGAAATGTATCGAGAATCGATGCTTAACACAGATATTTGAAATTAAAACTTTTCGTCTTGGACATTTTGTAGAATCTTCAAAAATAAGACAAATATAAATTTAAAATTAAATTAGAGGCTATGGTTAAATAATTGCACAGTAAAATCTTGTGATAATAATAAAAGCCTGACTAACTAGATAAAGTACTTCAACTAAATCTTCTCCTTTGCATTTTAACAAAAATTTAAGAAAATAAAAGTAATGTTAAAAATTCAAAAAATATAGTTTTAGCTAATGTAGCCAATTTTTCAAGATTTAGTTTTTTAATATATGTCATTACAAACACCAAGATTAATGTTTAACTAGATTTACACACTCATAGCCATTTTTACCAAATATAGTTTAAATATTGGAATTAAAATATATTCCATTTAATATCACTTGAACACTCTTTTAAATACCGCTAGAGAAATTTTTATATAACTAGACATAAGATTTTTTTTAATGAATAAAGCCAAACTTTATTTATTTTAAAATATTTTAATAGCTTTTTTTTATTTAAGAATTCCTTCTTTTACAAACAAAATTAAAATGAATGATTAAAAATATTTAACTGTGTTTACCAGATATATTTTTGATATTGGTACAAAGAAAATTTGGTTAATATACTTTAATGTATTATTTTCATTGTTGTAAAAGCTTGTGTTGCTTTATAAAAAATTTAAATTTTTTTAGTAAATAAAAGCAATCTTACATTAATCATATTAAATATTTAAACAAAAATTAGAATTTTCAATTAAGAAATCTGCCATACAAATATAAATCAAGAATTGTATTTTATAAGATTAATTTTAATTAAGTTTTAACATCAGTATCCCACTGTAAAATGGATTCAAAGAAAATTAGATATTAATAACAATTTGATGTATTTAATTAAGTATACCGCGCGCGCACAAGATCATTGGCAACACTAAAAAAGTATAACGAATCTGCTATTAATAACATTATTGAAAAAATAACTTAAATCACTATTTCATTGAATTACATTTCTATAATTAAGTTTCTTTTTCGTAACTTAAATTTAAAAAAATGAGCAATATTCGTAAGCAATTATAATTTTTCAAACAATCTTTCATAACTTAATATTTTAAATTAAAAGTAATATTTCATCTTTAATAAATTAAATACATAAAAATATTTCGTTGATTTCTGTAATATTTCTGAATGTGCCTGCTTTTGTAAGTTGGAAACATTCCAATTGAAAATTTAATTTGGAGGAATAAGCTATTTCTTTCGTTTTAATTTTCTATGTTAGAAAGAAATAGTTTCTTTTTCTATTATAATAAAAAATTATAATTTTATTATAAAATTAAATTTTAATGACTCGTTTGATGTATAAAAATAATTCACTATCAAAATTACTGATTTTAATTGTTTTGATGTCTGTAAACTATTAAATATTTATATATGAGACTAGAGCACAGTTATTTAGTCATTAATATGATGTGTGTGTTCATATATTTGGCATTAAATTGTTATATTTCATTAAAATTTATAAGAAATAATAAAATGAACTTTTGAAATTGCAAAAATTATAAAATACCAAAATCCTTTCAATTCAGTAGAAGAAATTAAGTTTACATCTTATTAAATTTATATTTAAATTATACATATAATATTTGATAAAAATATATTTTTAAATTAAACAAATTGCTTTTATAATATCTTGAATTTGGACAAACGTATTCTGTATTAATATCATATATTTGTGATACGCAATCATCCATGATTTTTTTATATAAAAATATGATGATAAATTTTATATGCTAAATATAATTTTAATGCAGTAAAAGAAATGATTAAATATTGTGGACATAGTATTTCATAATTTTGGATTTAAATTCCTCCAATTCGTAAACTGCATGCATTTACATTAAAACTAAGAAATTTTTACTGAAGGTATATTTATTTTTTACTCAAATTTATTAGAATCCTAACTGAAGATTAATTTGTTTAATTTTGTCAACCTTATCTTATACTCAGTGAAATTGAGAATATTTAAGTATCAGTAATATTTTTGTTATGCATAATAAATGCTCACTTAACATGCATTGTGAAGGTTTTCATTGGAAAATTGTTCTTTTGGCTTAATTAAAAACTTGTATTTTGTTATTATAATAATAATTTTAACGTGAGAAATAGTAACAAAGAAACTGTGACATATTTCTGTTAAAAATAATATCTTTAAAATTATTTACTACATTGGTATGCTCCTAACAAAAATTGTAGATTATTTTTAACTCTACAAATCAAAACTGTGAGAAAATAAATTAATGATTAATTATTTTATGATAATAAATTAATGATTATCGCTGGATCATAATTATCTTTTTACAAAATTGTAATATAGTGAGGGTATCATTTATTGAATTGATTATACCATTGCTATCCCAATAATTGTGAATAATGATATATAGATAATCACAGAGAAATAGTTTTGGAAAAATTATCTGGAATATTATTATAAAGTAAACAAATAAACCATAGGGAAATTTAGTGGAGTCATTTTTTTATATAGGTTTGCAATATAAATTTATTTTTCAATGAAATCCATGGGTAATTTAAAGAGAAATTTTATTACAATAATTTGGCGTAAATAATATTTGACACAGATAATTTTTGTAAGTGTACACGAGAATTAACAATAGTTGTTTTTTTCTGGGAATAACAGTTATTTTCATTAGATAAAAAATTAATAACGATACTTAATTAAATTAAAGATTTTAATTATAAAGATTTTGTTCAAGTTTAAAACAGAACAGAATTGTGATATGCAAATATTTAAGAAATTCTTTTCATTTCAGTGCATCACAAACTGTGAAAAAGCGACTGTTTTAATCGAATAATCATTTATGACTTACAAATGTAGAACAAAAATAGCATAAAATGTTGTAACAATAGACATGAGAAAATGACTCTAAAATGTTTATCGCAAACTTTTCTTGTTTTTTATTCTCCTTATTAAAACATTTCGTTAATAAATTATATAAAATTTGTTCCAAAATTGTTCAAAATGTGAAATTATTCCTACCATATTTTTTTGTAAATTAACAAAGAAAAAGAATGCTATATTTAATAATAAAAACTATCTATTCTGTATTCATAGAAATACCGAAAAAGAGTTGAATTGTGAAAAAGATATCAAAATAAAGTGTACCAAATATGACACAAAAAGCAATTGTACAAATTTATTTGTTCATACTTTGCGTGATGCAAGTTTCTTTTTATTAAAACGTAGAGCATCTTGCCAAAAATTATCCTATAAATTTTGCATTTTGAAGCTTTACTTGACAAAGAATTTCTTTGTTTCTGATAAAGTAAAATTTTTGTTCAGTTAAAATGTGTGTGGCGCAGTTGCCCAGACAACCAACTTTCATCTACTTGAAACTTAAATACGTTTACATAATTCGAACGAAAGTTTATCGTTTCCTTAGTGACACCTTGAAACGAAAATATAAGTTGATGTGGCATTGGAGAAATAGGACAGTTAAAATATGTAATCCAAATAACCATTGACGCTCTGACCTAGAAAATAATTCTCTTTACACGTTTGTTACTAAATATAAAATTTATATATATATATATATATATATATATATATATATATATATATATATATATATATATATATATATATATATATATATATATATATATATATATATATATATATATATGTATATATATATATATATGTATATATATATGTATATATATATATAATATATATATATATATATGTATATGTATATATATATATGTATATATATATATATATATATAATATATATACATATATATATATATACATACTCTAATGATAGGTGATAAATAGATTCTTTAAAAGTAATAAATAACTTGTTTGATATTAATTTGATTATTTGATTTTATAGTGATTTAAAATGAAACCAATTGTGTGAACAAAGAAAATTAATTTATTTACCTCACAAAATATTTTATAGTTTGCAATCAGGAAAATTTATTTTGTTGAAAATAAGTTTAAATTCTTTATTTGATATTACTTTAAATAGAAACATTTTCTTGATCATAAGATTTGTAAAGCTAAAAAATCATTAAAATAATGCATATGTAAATGATTCAGATAATTTTATGTCTTACGAAAAAAATGTATAAGTATGTTAGTTTGTTTGTTTAAAAATATATTTAGACAAATAAACTAACATACAAAAATAATAAATGAATATACGATTTACTTATTAGTCTTTGTTACAAATAAAATTCAGAAGTGTTAAATAATTTTAACAATTTTAATGAAAATATTTATAAAAAAATCACATCAATGAAAATCCAAAAGAAAGTCCCAGGAAATTAATTTTTGTGAACCCAGACTGATTGTGATTAGTTTGAATTAATTATCAAAATTTTAATTTGTAAAGTCATTTTCATACATAAACATAAATGGCGCGGACAAATTCATATTTATAGTTAAAGTATATGAAATATAGTATATTCCAAGATAATAAAGATGCCTAATATATAAAAGTAATGTTAATCTGTAGTCACATTTATATTTTTCAAGAATTAAGTAAATTTATTTTGTATAAGTGAGTTGAAAAAATTCAATTTTGATTAAAAATATATGCAATGTAGTACATTTTATGATAATAAATATGTCTTATATAAGAGTAATTTAACTCAGTAAAGTCATTTATTTTTCAACTAATTAGTAAATTGATTTTTATAAATTATACAATGAGGTAATGAGCATTTTTAATCTGAAAACTAAAACTAATGATAAAAGCTGAGACGATGAAATATCAAAATATAGTAAATTATAGTTCAATATAATTTATCACTTGTAATGTCTTAATTGAAAACTGAAGCTGAGAATTTTATATCAAAAATTTACTTCTTTGTTATTTTTCATAAACTATTTGTCGAATAAAATGTTTTTATAGTAAATAAATATTTAATGTTCTGATGTTCTTGTTCGAAGAAATAATTTTCCGTTGTAAATGCAAAATGAGTATGAAAAATCAGCTGATATTGTTAATATTATGACTTATTTGTATACACAAAATTATCAGTGTTTATATACCAGGGCATTGAATTTTAAAAGATTGGATAATATGTACAAGTACTACTGTATTTGATATTGCAGTAGTTCATAGCGATTTAAATATAGTGACCAATGGACTAAATGTCTTCCTTAATGAGATATCTGGTGAATATTCTGGTCAGGACAGCAGCCAAAGAAGCATTTAGCCAGTAAACTCTATTCAACATTTTCTACAAGAGGTAATAGATGGATTTGAAATATATACTACGGATGGATTTGAAATCGATTTTTCGATACGGCTAGTTGCTTAATGTGCAAATATATAGTTTGATGGTAATGAGCCTTGTTTCAGAATTAACAGGTGAATAAAAAATTAATTTGTATTTGAAATCATACAAGGAATACTTAAGAGTTGGAGTTCCTTTTAAGATACAAGAAAATGATATTATTTTGCTTTCCAAAGATACTCTTCAGGTCGTTAGCTTTGCTGGTTGTTTTGAAGCATAGCATGGAAGAAAGCTGATAATACTGTCCCCCTCACCTTGATAAATGTGCTCACAAAAAGTAGAACGGCAATAACATTTTCCGCTGTTTAACAGTAGCTGCGATTGAATCTGGTAATCTCCATTCCAAAAAGTATCATTAGAGCACAATCGTTTCAAAAATACTTTTTCGGTCTTCACATTAAGAGTACTGTGGACTTTCTCAATGGTAGGACGGAATGATTTACATTATGCCATTGATTATTAAATTGATATAAATAGTAACTTCTCCCATATATTCTAGGTAAAACTGATAAGATGTCGAAAAAGATTTTTATTTTTAAATTTGGGAAAAAAATTTATATACGAGGCTCAAAACTTTTTAGAGATTATAAAGACATGCACAAAACAAGTGAAAAAATTTACGTGCTAATACTAAGACGTGTATTTTGTTGTACGAAATATAAATTATAAATTGCAAATTATGTTAAGGAATCATGTGCTGGAATTAGATATAGTAAATTGTTACTATGAATTAGGCTAAATTTGCATATTCTTTGTTTTTTTATGTTTATATATATGTGTGTGTGTGTGTGTGTGTAGTTTTGTTAATTTATATAATACTAATAATAAATAAGTCGATAAGTTGAAGTATATTTTGGAAGAAAAGGCAAAAAATTCAATACTGTTAAAAATCCAAAATAAATGGTAATTTTTTTTCATTGTATCTATTTGAGTAAATAATTTGATATCGTATAATCGGTAACTCATCATTTAGTGGCTATTTAAAAAATGTTTCAAATCCTCTGTGCATTTATGGCCTTTAATGGGACTTTTACTAGTTAATAGGCCATATTCGGGTGTCAGAATGGAGTTGATCTAGAACATTCTCAAGCACCCACCCTAGCAGATATGCAAGAAAGAGAATATCTATAGATGTCACCCTTTTTTCGTATATATATTATGAAAAATCTATGAGAAATTCTTAAAAAAAGGAGTACATTAAA
Source organism: Latrodectus elegans (assembly GCA_030067965.1). Classification (NCBI taxonomy): domain Eukaryota; kingdom Metazoa; phylum Arthropoda; class Arachnida; order Araneae; family Theridiidae; genus Latrodectus; species Latrodectus elegans. The sequence goes on along the minus strand of CM057816.1, from coordinate 76,119,418 downwards.
GCCGAAAAATCTTTACAATAATCTTTACAACAACTTAGTTGTTTTTTACTTAAAATTAAAGCGCTAGTGTTCATCTTAACTTACGACAAAGCATATCAAAAATAGCTTTCATAAAGGAATAAATAGATCATAGAATTAATTGTCTTAATCTAGAAACATTTTTGGACAATACTAATTTAGAAGCTATTTAACACGAGCACTTCGAAAATGTCATAAAGTAAAACTTTTCGTGATCAAAATTTTAATAAGATTAAAACTTCATAAATTGTTCCTTTAATAACATCCTAAAACCGAAATTGGCTAAACTTTTAACTCAGAGCAAAATCATTTGTTTTGAAGAGTGATAATCTCACTTTTACTGCTTTTCCGGTGCATTGAATATTTCAATAACACGAGAAAAATAAATTACAGTCCCCGGAGATTTTGGGTTTTAATTTAACTTTGTGTCATAAATTATATCTTTTGTGTTTGTCTTGACTTGAGAATTTAAAATTTGGGAAATACTTCTGTTTCCTTTTTACTTCAGCGCACTCAATGCGTTTATTTTTCTAGAATAGATTACATTTTATAACAAAGGAAGGATAAGTAGTTATAATAAAAAATATATTTCATAATTTTTCGCTGTTTTGGAGATAAAATATTTTATATTCCCTGGAGTTTTTATTTCCACATCCATTATGAAGAAAAACATGTAAAACTAGCTTTCATTATGGAACAATGGATTAAGTCTACAACATAAATAAATATAAAACTTTACGATATATTTTATTCCTTTTGTACTGAAACCTGTGATATCAAACGATTAATATAATTAACAGTAAGTAATTTAGTTTGAATAAGATGTTTTCAATTTTTTTACAGATTAATAGAGAGTAATTTAATGTTTTTTATATATAAAAATTTACATTTTATATCGTTATACAGTTTATTTAGTAAATATATTTCATGTGTCATCAATATAATTTATTCTAAATCAGTTGGAATTATAAAGATTAAATGATTTAGGTTGGTAAGTTATTAAAGTTGATATTTTTATGAATTTAATAATGGAGAATATAATTTATTAGTAATTGGAAGCAATTAGATTTTGATAATCTAAACACCTATTATCTAGTTCTCTATTATATTTTATGTTAGAGTGAGATTTATTATAAAGAAGCAGCAGTAAGAGGTGCTTCTTTACTTAAGAAAACGAAGTATAAATTTTTGTATATCGCATCATTAACATTGATCAATAAATAAAAATAAATTATGTTTTCAAAACAATGCTATAAACTTAATAAATTAATTAACAAAAGCAGTTATTTGCATAATAGATGTGGTCCCGAATTAATAACCATTAGTTTGAATATATTTTAAAAATAATTCAATTAAATAAATTTTGTCTACTTAAATGATTCCAATGAACAATTTAGTTTGCATAAGCTTGTATTTATGTTATTTTTCAATTAGCTTGAATGTTTTGACCTGAATGTTTAAAACCTGAAGCTCAAAAATAGTCTGTTATAAAAAACACTGGGTCTAAAATTAGTTTCTAACTTCTTGAAAAATCTTTAATACGTTTTAATGCATTTTATATTGATATTGAGCTTGGGGCTACAAAATGGACTTCAAATATATCTGATATTTGCCAGATACTTTAAAAAGTATCTGAACCCAGCCAAAATCTTAGCCGTCTTTAAATTCTGATGCACCTGAGATTTCTAAAATGTCGGTAACAAAATGAAGTGAGAAAGCACAGTTCCAACTTGCTTCCTTCTCTCCAAGAAATTATTAATTAAAATTTGTTATTTTTTTGTAGTACAAAGTACTACAAAAAATAACAAATTTTTAATTAATGTGATACTAATTTTTTATTTAGTTGTCTAATCTATAATAAATGTATTGTCTTTACCAGCAGGCACATTATAATCTTGAGATTCATTTTGTTTAGGAGCACTTGCTAAATAAATATCATATTAGCATCGATTTAGAATTACATAATAAGTTATTTCCAATGATATAGAATGAAATTCATACCTTCATCTTTTCAAAAGAATTATAATTTCAGTCTTTGAGGAGATAAATTAAAAAACCCTATTGTTGTAAAGTTATAGCTAGTTGATAAAATAGTTGATAGAGTTCCCAGTTATGAAATTTTCAAACTTAAAGTTATATAAGTATAAAATAGGTTTTATCAATAAATCTTTATGTCATAATAAAAACTCAACACACTGATCACTTAAGATATTATTGAAAAAAGTAGCGCCTATCATAGCATATCTTAAGATTCACTTAATGGGAAAATGAATTTTCATAAAATTTAGAAAAAATAGTTTGTTGAACATAATTGTCTTAGTTGAGTCTTATTGATAGTAGATAGTCGAAAGATACATATTCAAACAAGGACTTACAATACTACGTCATGGTCAAATGACGCAATTGTTATTTGAATCCATAGTTATATCATTTTTAACCTTCACATTAGTTTAGCGAGATATGAGACACAAAGAATTTTGAATCATTAAATACTATTTAAAAATATCCCTATTTAGACGATATCACTTATAAATGAACAGAAAAGGTGAATTGCTTGTCCATAGACTTCGCAGTAAGGAAAGGGAAAATTATGAAAAACGGAATTTTTCATCCACACACAATTGAAACACATAATATGTTATCTACTGGGTACTCTATTATAAAAAGATGCCATATAATTTCTGCTTTATGTAATACTGAAAAGCTGCAGCTGAACATTGAACAATAACAACATAATTTGTTGTAACTAAGAGTAATAAATACTTTAATTTATCAATGAGGTTTGATATTAAAAAATCTGTATTGTCTTTCCAGTAGTTAATATCCTAAAAAGTTGTAGGACAATAAATATTATAAGAAATATAGTGCCTATTTTAGACTTACAAGACTTATTTAGCAAGAAATTTCATATTATGATCCGAAATTAATAAGAACTTGAATAATTAATAGGTGTAATTAATAAAAATAATTAATGAGTTTTTATGTGTATTAGTATTATATAAGATTTAAATTTCAAAAGAATGCGTATTATATTTTTCACATAATTTTGGTGTAAGAAAAATTATGTAAAATAAAGTGTCATTATTTAAATTAGAGAAAGTGTAATTCCTGTCATTAAATAATGTAAGAATTACTAGATGGAAAAGTATGAAATCAAGACAATAATTTGTTGCAATTATAAAGACAGTCGCTTGATATTGTAAAATAGGAACTATGGTTGTCAAATTAAGCATTTCCTGTATATGTATTTCCTTTACACAGATTAATCTCATATGAAAACTAGAAAAGTAAAGATAGGAAAATGTATAGTGTCAGTCATTAGACATTTTAAGATTTACTAGAAGACAAAAGTTAATTTTCATGTAAAACCAATACTAATAACTTTTATATATTAATTGAGATGCTCTCTTGACACATTAAAATACGTGTTTTAAATATTACAAAAACGAGCTTTAAGTTTTTACACGAGAGTAATCGGTGGTGAGATTAATTTCACCGTGTTTAATCGGTGGTAAAAATAATCTCGTGTAAAAGTTTGTTGAAAATATAAATTATCATTTTGTAATATCAAACATTTGACACTGCGAGATGTGCTAAAGGAGAAAATGAATTTCCATTGAAAATTAGCAACAACTTCCACTCATTTTCTTGCGATTATCTAAAGAAACTTTTAATATGAGTTCTATATTTAAATTTATTAGAAAATATGTATTGCATTTTCGGTTTTTGATCCGATGTAAGAAATATCATACAATTTTAGATATATTTCTCAGTATCAAATTTCTTATATTCATTGTTATCGAATAATATTAATAAAGTTTTTCCAAGAAGATTTGTGATTATCTGAAATAACGGAATGATGACCCCTTTATTAAATGCAGTACTTTATAATACTGCGTGTCTTTATACTGTTAACAGTTAGACATCTTTTCTCCGGATTGAAAACATTGTATTTCAAGATTAACATAATGACAAAAACGCGTTCTATGTATTCAACAAAAGATATCTTTTTTATTACATTATAATTATAATATTTCGTAGAATAATATTAAGGGTATAAAAGGAAAGAGAATTTCACATTCTATCTTTCTCAATCAAATTTAAAATCTCAATAATTGTATAAAATATTAACTACACATAAAAAAAAGGAATAAAAACTATTGTTTTTTTTAAATAAATTACTAACACTACTATCAGATTTAGTTCACCTATAAAATTCATTTAAATTAAAATAAAAATTATAAAGTATTGACGTTTTTAATTAAAATCTTGTAATTTAACTATTAGAGAGATTTTGAAACTGATAGAGCGATAGCATTAAGGATTTGATTTTCATTGAATGTTCTCAGAATTGAGGTTAATTATTTTTATTTAAAATAATTTTATCGACTTATTCTGACTCTTAAATTAGGTATTGTTAAATTTTAAAATAATTTTAAACTAAACACCAAATAAAATTAAACTTTAAAAAAAATTAACCAAATTTTATAATAAATTATCAATTATTATTATTAATTAGCTGTTTGGAATACTTATCCCTGGTAAATGAAATATAAATTCCAAATATTATGATAATTATATTTTAAAATGAGATTTTGCTTATTTTTTTTGTGAAAAAATTTCACAATTTAATACCTTTAATTAAAATAATGTACTGTTTTACAAGTTATCTAAATATGTATGTACTATAACATACATATTTAGATTATCTAGTAACCAGTACATTATTTTCATTAAAAGTTTTTAAATTGCATAAAATTTCATTTGTTAATTGTTAAATTTATTCTATCAACTAACAAGCTCTAAATTTGATTCTACAATTGAAAAAAAAATTATTAATATATTTACGTAAGTGTTGTTACTAATAGATAGGATTGTTCATTTATTGATGATAGTTCAACTCTGGTAATATCTTTGGATCAGATTCCAGATTTTTTCTCATCCTTGTAGCTTTAGTTTAATTTAAATATACAATGTATGCAAAAATAAACATGCATATTAAATATAAAAATGAGCCGAATTTGCAGTTTTAAGTTTGAAACCAAATATTTGAAATAAATGGTGTATAACAGTTTAGTGGAATTGGAAATTATGGAAATATGCTTAAATAATATTATTTTAATTTGAGGAAGAAAATTATTAAGCATAAAGTTAAAACTGTTAATAATGGACTGTATTTATTTAGATAGACTTAGTTTCTGCCGCATATAAAGATATTAGATTTTGAAAGTGAGTCAGGGAAGTAAAATTGTTTAATTACAATCGCAATTTAATCCTTTGATTATGATTAGCCTTTTAATTATTTATTTTTTTATCCCGCTGCACCGAATAAATATTGTAGGTCATTTTGTTAACGTTATATATTCGAAAATCTAAGCAACTAGATAAGAATGTAAGCATAATTTTAGTACAGTGTAGTGTAAACATTCCATGAAAAACAGATGCATTTATTTATATAAGCTAATGAAAAGGGACATTTAGAGAATGAATTTTATCAGAAAAAATGAGCGCATGGAACGTTTTATAAGATTTTACATGAGAAATGTTTGCAACTTATTCTATTTAATAATTAATTTTCGAGTAAAAAATGACTAAAATATGTTTAAAAAAAATGAAGCAGAATAACACTTCAAATTTTTTTCATAACATTTACATGCTTTTTATTTCTTATAAGCAGTTGAACTACTGTTTCATTTTAATTTAAATTTCTTGAAAAGAATTTTTCATTTCTTAATTAGTTTTTATACTTTAACATGAAACTATTTTAGCTGAAATGATAATGCAATTTAATTTTATTATTTTATAAATGTTTCCAAAATCATATTTTAATTTATTTTTTCTCATCAAAATGAAATCCAATCAGGTAATTTCAAAATTAAGAATTTTATCTTTTATGAAATTATAAAGTAAAACATAAAGTATGGTATTGAATTAAGTTATTACAAATTAATTCCTTTAAAGAAACATTTTGTGTGCGCAAATTATTCAGTACTACATGTAAAAAAAAAAAATAAATAAATAAATAAAAAAATAAAAAAAAACAAAAGAAAAACTTTTTATCTTAAATATTTTAAGCAAATTATAAATATTAGATACTTTAAAACCTGCTTAATGTGGCAGTTAAGTTCGTTTTAAAATCTCAATTCATCCATGCGTAATGCGTTCACAACGTGAAATTGAAAAAAAAAATGAAAACCATTCACCGTAATTGTCCCACTAGTTCGAAAAACTCCTTATCCAACACCCCCACTCAGTGTTTCTGAAAGTGAAAAAAGGGGGAGAGCAGAGATACTATCTCCAACTCATTAAATTTATGGGTTGGCAGTTGGAAGTTACGCACTCGGCAGTTATCTAGACAGTTTGCAAAGCGGTGACCGTAAGAAGAAAAAAGTTGGGAAAAAAAGTTTCGGAATATGAGGTTTAAGGTTTATTTATCTCATAATTTGGAGTGACAGACCTGACCTGTGTAAAGAAGAGGAGACGGCGGAATAATGTTCTTATCGCCATCCCCTTTCAAAGGCAGACATGGAAATGAGACGAACGACCTGCTGTCAGAGAGAACCGTTATTGTTAATCGCTGGAGAAGGTTATAGTTAGTAAAAGTAAAGAAAGCCGAGCAAGTTAAAGACTATATTTTATTCGAATTTGATGTCAAGTAAAATGTAGGAAGATAGCATTCTTCTAAGAATACTTGTGATTATGCCTCACAAAAGAAGAGACAATGAGAAATATGTTGCTTCTGTTTATATTAAGTAGAAACTAGAAAGTAGCAATTTTGTTTTAGGTTTTGAGATTTCTTATTTATATACAAAAAAAGAAAAAAAAAGATATCGCGAGAAAAGAACATAGATTTATATAGAACTCAATATTTTTTATGTTGATATATGAATTTTTGACTGAATAAGTAATTATAAACTTTTAAACATTTAGTCAAAAAACTTTAAGGAAAAATTAAATAATAATTACGAATTTTTATATTAATTAATATATTTGTCTAAAACTCAATAATTAATACATTTTCACTAATATATATAGTAAATAGCAGATATAATCGATACTGATATTAAATAATGCAGTTAAAAACAGTAAGTCGAACATCATTTTCAAAACCTTCTTTTTTTCTATTTAATATTTTTGATCACTGATTGATTAATTTCTTAAAATAAAAATTATTCTCCAGATGAATGGGAAACAAAATTTCCAATAATTACGTGTAAATAAAAGAATAAAATGGCTGTATTAGGATAATTATTTTCTAATCAAACGATGTATTTAAATAAAAATATTTAAACCATTAAGCAACGAATTTTTTCCTTCATTTTTTTAATTTATAACTCATAAAAAATTTATTTCCCATTCCCATCGAAAAGAATTTCATTCTTTAACATAAATTTTACCATGAAAACAGCTTTAGCATTTAATTGTAAAAAATCAAACAAACATTTTCACTTAAATATTGCTGTTTGTTATTTCAATTCAAGTTTTTAATGAATTTCAACAGATAATTTTTATGTAGTAAAATAATTAGAAATGTCGCTTAGTTAAAATTCTATTCTGTTTTTTAAGGAAATTGAAATACAATTTTCATAAAATACCAGCACATGAAAATAGAGTTTGTAATACAAGAAAATCAAATTTTTGTGTCTTTCAAATTAGTCATGTTCTAATTACATTAAAGAAAGCTGAAATAAATCGTTGGTTATTATTAATATTTTAACATTGATAGTTATAATCTGTTTTACTATCTGATAAAATTAGATGTTACATTTTAACTTACATCTCTCTACTTAAAATTAAAAAAAATGAGAAATAGAAAAACGAATATCTTTTTTCCAGTTATATCGAAATTCAAACATTTGGCTCTATAACTCAATAAATATTCTATCTGTATTAAAATTAATCTGTGCACTTCTATCTGTATTAAAATTAATCTGTGCACTTCTATCTGTATTAAAATTAATCTGTGCACTTCTATCTGTATTAAAATTAATCTGTGCACTTAGTATAAAATGCACTCCTAGAGCTGATCTAGGTATATATTTTATTATAAAAATAAACTTTACATAAATTTATTTTTTTGGATCCTATGATGAAGCTTCTTACGTCAAGTTTTCAGAGACAAATATAGGCAAAAGAAGCTTATAATACATTATTAAAATTTTATATATATTTTTACAGTATTATTTTTGTCATACTTAGAAAAAATACTAATAGATTTAATTAAGAAAATTTTTTTATATTTGTTATATTTTCCTACTCTGAAATAAAATATTTATACAGAAATATTTTTGTTTTTAAGCCTTAAAATTATTAATATTTTGCTTGTTGCTTTTCACGTTATAAAAGAAAGTGTTTGAATCAAGTCAATTTCATATGGTATTGAATTGTGATAGATTTAATTTAAATAAAATAATTTGCTTAATTTTTTCCTTTAATTTTCAAGGAAAAACTGATTTTTTTAATAAATAATTTATTATTAAAAATATAGTTCGTTTGTAGATACGCTTATTTTTATATATTTTTTTTAGTTGCTCACTTTCATACCAATTTACAATCATAATTTCATCATATTTTGTAAACTCTAAAGTAAAATTATAATTTAACTCATATCTTTTACTTTTCCTAATATATAATAAGCTATTCTAAAAATAGCATATTTTTAATAGGCATGGGAAAGATATTTAAATTTTGGATTTCATTTATCAAAAATAAATTTTTAATATTGTATTAATATAAATCTACATTAAAATTTTTTCTAGCTTTTAATTTAATTATGACATATTTACTTGTAAAACAATACCGTTCTAGATATATTTATTCCTATTTGCGTTTTGAATTTTGAAAACGCCATTAGTTAATATTAAAAATGTGAAAAATAATGCATTTCTACACAAAAAGTAACAAAGCACTATAAAGCAATATTCCTTTAATCAGATTAGTTAATTCTTTAGTAATTATTTCTCTTATACAATAATGCAAAAAATTTGCAATATTGCACATTATTGTGATTATAGTTATCCAATTCTCGATGTTAGTAAGTCTTAATTGTCTTTATACAATAATTTGTATTTCATCTTTTTATTTCTTTACTGTTTAGTGAAAGACAAAGGTTAATATATTTATGATGTCTAAGTATATATACACTGATGGGAAAAAATCCCAACACCAAGAAGGAGTTGTGCTAGCAAAACGAAATTTGGTAGGCGTGTTCATATATCTCAAAGATAACGTTGATTCAAATTTTGTGCTCGGCGCATCAGTGTGACGCTAGTAGCAACACTCAAAAGATGCTAATCAGGTTTGGTCTAAATACGAGCTGTAACGTTCCTGAGCGTTGTTTAGCTACGAGATTTGATGTAGTGAGTTGATGCCAGTCCATAGCGTCTTTAAGAAGACGACGAAGCCATTATCAACAGCTCACTGATTTAGAACAAGGTCATATACTTAGAACAAGGCCTAATTGTAGGTGGATTTTATTTTTGCGAGATTGCAGAAAGGCTTGGCAGGAATGCATCCAATGTGCATGAATGTTTTCAGCAGTGGTCAAGGCAAGGCACTACCTCAAGAAGACCGGGTTCCGTGCAGCCACGTGGCATTATTGAGAGGGAAGACCGCCGTGTTCAGCTTATGATCGTAGCAAGCCGTACTGCGTCTGTAGCAGAAATTTGAGCATCAGTTGGCCCCACAGTGACACAACGAACTGTTACCAATCGGTTACTTCAAGGACAACTCCGAGCCAGACGTTCTGTAGCGTGCATTCTACTAACACCAAACCACTGCCGTTTGCGACGTCAGTGGTGTCAGGGTAGAGCTCATTGGAGGACAGAGTGGAGATCTGTTGTGTTTTCTGATGAAAGCCGGTTCTGCTTTGGTGCCAGTGATTGCCGTGTGTTAGTTAGGAGGAGGCCAAGTGAGCGGCTGCAGTCTTACTGTCTGTGGCCTAGACACACTGGATCTACACCTGGAGTTATGGTCTGGGGAGCAATTTCTTAAGGCAGCAGAAGCACTCTCGTGGTTACCCCATGCACCTTGATAGCAAATGTGTACGTCAGTCTGGTGATTCAACTTGTTGTTCTGCCTTTCATGAGTTGCATTCCAGGAGGTGTTTTCCAACAGGATAACGCTCGACCTCATACTGCTGTTGTAACCCAACGTGCTCTACAGGGTGTCGACATGTTGCCTTAGCCTTCTAGATCACCAGATCTGTTTCCAATTGAGCACGTATGGGACATCATTGGACGACAACTCCAGCGTCATCCACAACTAGTATTTACCGTTCCTGTATTGATCGGTCAAGTGCAACAGGCATAGAACTCCATCTCACAAACGGACATCCAGCACCTGTATGATTCAATGCATGAACGTTTGTATGCTTGCATTCAAAATTCTGGCGGTTACACCGGTTATTAATACACCTGTATTTCACTTCTGCAATGGCTCTTCTCGGGCTTAAATTAACCCGTGATCTTAAAATTGTAATCAATTACGTACGTTACCTACATAAATATATTGCTGAAATTTCATTACTCTACAATATTTATTTCTTGGTGTTGGGATTTTTTTCCATCAGTGTATATGATATGATAAATTATAATTTAAGAGTTTTTACAGCTTTTTCCCAAGTAAAATGTTTAAAATATATTAAGATTTATAGCAATATCATTCTAAACAGTCAGTAGGTGACTGCCTACAGCATAAAGTTTCATATTATAACAAATGGTTGTCAAGTATAAGATGAAAGTAATTCATGCAGGATATTATAAAGTATCCTTAAAGTAATAGTGGATATTAAAGCATTCTCAGAAAATTGTAAACAACATTCTGGATTTTGACAGCATAGTTTCTGAAAATTTCATTATAATCTTATAAAAAAAATGTTACATATTTTATAATGCTTATCAAATTTGCATCATATTGATGCAATAATGAGAATTTTGCACTAATTTATTAATATATGAAATATTTAATGAGGAACAGGCATTGACTTTCAAAATAAGTTACATTTTAAATTATTGTAAGGAATTAATTGTAGAATTACTTACATGAGGCATTAGTTTATCTGCACTTCCAACTCTTGTGACCTTGTTACGATTCAGTAGTTTCTTGATGAATTTTTCACAATGTTCATTGAATTTCATGAAGGTTACATAACAAATGTAGCAGGAGAGGAGGACTAAGGCCTCCCACCAATAGATGACGTTGTCTTGGAAGAATGTCATGAGGAGAATGAGAATTATGGCGTAGAATGTGACGTCACGGAAGAGCGGCCACCAGGTCAGTTCTAAGACTGTTTTGCTGAATATGGCACACATAGAAATCACGAAGAGAATGTTGAAGACAGCGGAACCGACAATGGTGCCTATACCGACGTCATCATAGCTTATGAAGACGCCGATGATGCTGGTGAACAACTCAGGGGCACTCCCACCTGCTGCCATGAAGGTCGCTCCGGCTACATCTTCAGATATACCAGCCTTTTCTGTAATCACATCCAAGGAAGGAACAAAGAACTCGTCGCAAACAATGGCCAGCGCGACGAACATGTAAACCAGACCTAAGCAGTGGAATAGCACAGCACCTTGTTTACGTTCTTCCAAGGTAAATAAATCTTCAGGAAATTGCGCCGTCTTATTGGTGGCAGCTTCCGCTAACAGATGTCTGCTTAGTGGTGCTACAGGATAAGCTGCTTTGTCTGGGCACGATGGGAAAGGTAATCTTGCTAGAATAGAGCCCAAAACTGCGATTTGGCCCACTGAGAAGTAACCAATGACAAATAAGCTTGACAGAAACACTAGAATGGGATGCCTCCACCGCTGTTTATAAAAGCGCCGGAAACTAATTTTCCTTTTCAGCATTTTGATTCGTTATTTTATTTCAAGTTTGCTATCTTAAAGTTCCAATTGGATACAAGCACAAACGCTTAATCACTTTTTATTTGGTCTACCATCACATAGTATTCATGTGATTTGGTGAAATAACACTGGCAACGGATAAGTATAATCTAAGCTCAATCAATATTTGAGGCAACTCTGGATAATTGTCAAGGCATCTTGAGGAGAACATTTTCCATTCAATACTTGATAATCTGCAGCTAATAATCTGAAAAAGAGAAATTAGCTATTCTTAGTGACGCGCATTAAATAATTTTCAATGAAATGTTAAATGGCTACAGTGCTGAAAAAAATTGAATTTATAACTATACACACACACACATATATATAGCAGTATGGAGGAAATATTAAAAAACAATTATTTATTGATACAATTTACAACAAGTTTGAAAAATATTAACGATGAGTTAAAATGTTTTTTTAATAAGTTTAAGTATCTTTATAAATTTGTTCAAGTATCTATTATGATTGAAAACCAAATACTTTTAGTAATTTCATAAAAAATTTCTGAAATGACATTTTATTTAAAGCTTGAATCTGTAATGGTTCTAAAGAGAAAAAGCCCTATTTTAGTAATGGTTATAAAAGTTTGAATTATTAATAATTAATTTATTCTGCACGTGTCATACATACAAATATATATTACAAATAATTTTTTAAAAAAATTGAATATTGTTAAATAGAGGTGATGTACAAAAAGTAAAAATTAGTTTATGTATTATAAAAGCATAAATTTTATAATATAAGCTGTAATCCTTTAAAAATAAAGTTGCATGTTATTTTGATTGTAATCATGATTTTGATTGCATGTAACCATGATGAAAGATGATTTTGATTCATCAGTAGATATTTAAAAAGTTCATATTTAATAAAAATAAAATTATATAAAGATTGACTTAAAGTTGAGAATTAAATAATATAGGTAATTTAATACTATAAATAATAGGTGATAAAAATACATAAAGATTGAAAAAAAGTCATTTTTAATAGTATTTTATAAATGTATGAATGAAATTAATTAAAAAATAACAATTCACTCATATCTTCTTCTATAACATTATAAATTATTAAAAGTTTATGATCCAAACATGAGATAAAATAATTTGATGCTTCATATTAAGTTAATACGAAATACCAGTAATATGATTTACATGTAATAAAATAATTTTATAGTAATAAGTAGACATATAGAGAATATCTCTTCAACTTCGTCGGGAAACCAATTTTACATATATATTGTTATGGACTTTATATTGTTTGTAGGTTTTTACATTTTTATAGATTGTAAATAGTTTAGCTAGATAATAATTGTTTATCAATGCTGTATCGAAAACAATTCATGTAAAATGACATCATATTAACTCAATCTCAAAATTTCTTGTAATAATTAATGAAATAAATAGCCCTTTTTTAATAATTAGTATTAACTTTTTGTCTTTTCAACATTATGTCGAAATCAAATGTTTTCTCATTTTTTGTTGATTGAAATTATTGATCAAATTTTAGAAATACATATACTTCGTAATTCTGTTTGTTGAAGAATATTTAGCAGCTTAAACAAATGGAATGAAATGAAACTGATAAGCTCAAAATATAGGCTGCATTCCCTATAGAAATTTCGGTTAAATTTCGAAATGCAATATAATCTGTGTTTTAATATAGCCAGTCTTAAATGCACGAAACGTAAGTAAAGTAACGAAAACTTAGTTATACACAAAAATTAATAATTAACTTTATTAATTTTTGACAGTAATTAAGATAGAAATCTTTAATTACAATTAAAAGTTTATATCACTTACATTAAATTTTTGATTGTAATTAAGATTTGTTTGAACTCACTAAAAAATTGTCTATATGACGTACTGCAGGTATTTTTGGAAGTTTGCTTGCCTTAAGAATGGATATGTTTATTCCACTAGTTACGCTTGAAATTATATTCTATCAGCAACCTCTAGAAGGAATATTAAATATATATGACATATCTTCCATCCTTCTTTCTACATTCCTATCGAGTACTTATTTTTCTTCTTAAAAATAGATTATATTTGCTACTATATTTCTATTTTCAAAATATATCAGATCAGCTTATTGAAATACTAATTTTTGTTTTTTCCAATATGCTACTGATCGGAAATGCATTAGAATGTGAATGAAAAGAGTCTTAACTTTAATATTAAGTAATTTCGTAATTAAATGAAATTTTTAAGAACTTTCTTTTTATTTGATTAAGATAAGGCATTTTTATTTCGTGTTGTAAAACTACACTATGAAGGTAAATAAATAGTAAATATCCTTAAAATTGGTAAGTATCTTTACTATTAAAATTCGCATTATATTTCTCGAGAAACTAAGTAAACATTTTTGACGAATCCTTCAATTACAATCCGTACTTTATTTACCTCCTTTTATTGTTCTTAAATGGAGGTTTCCATTGGCGACATCACAATTGCAAGCATATATTCATTTCAAAACCCACCATTTGCCAAATGCACGTAAATTTCTGGTCTTACTTTATCCTCCCTTTTGCGAAAGAGATCGAATCTCTTGGGAGGCAAGGGCGTTTCCTTTTTGGAGGAGTAATGAAGGAAAAAAAAACAAGGTTTAAAAAAAAGAAACTGAAACCATTGCATGCGCTATCGGAGTAATTCATTTAACACTGTACCTCAGACCATCAGTCTTAATTTTTTTTCCTTTTGCTATGAAACGATTTCGCATAAAAATCTTACACTCATTCCCGTAGGTCAAGGCGGATATTTCGAATAACACGATCGAAATAAATGTAATCATGGTTACACGAGGAAGACATTAATTATATTGATTCGTCAAAGAAAGGAATATTGATGAAATGCAAAGCTGTCATTAAGAGAGAAAGTTAAAACGCAGCTGGTATTAAATAAATTGGCCAACGGATTGGATATGAGTTTAATATTTGACATCATAACAGACGCTTTAATAGATGTGTTGCGACAACGGAAGCCATTCAGGTCTGTAATTACTGAGTGACAAAAGCATTAAATGAAGAAGATTGTTGGAGATATTAAGAACTAGATTAAAGACCTGATAAAATTCCTGAAAGGTGTATTGCATAACTTAATATACTATATTAAAAGGGAAATTTCGCTGATTTTTAGAAAAATTCATTGGTCTTATTATCAAATAAACTATTTTGGAAAAAATCACTTCGATAAATGTTATAGACTGTATTCGTTTGTTACTTTATTGAGGAAGATATTATAGATTGAGAAAAAATGAACATTTACAAGAACCAATAAAGCAGAACTGATCTGTTTTGTTTATTAGTTTACCGTCCCATGAGAACAAATTCGATGAAAAATAAATCTCAAAAGTTTTATAGATAATGGCAAAATTTTTAAAATATATTTCAAACCTTTGTAGACAATCACTCCCCAGCAGGAGTCAAACCAACTAATTATTGAATCAAACATTCAAGTGATAATCATTTAGCGCCAATCTAACCGACTCTGCAACCCGATACTACTAAGACATTCCATCTATTTGAGCATTACAATGGGCGGAATATGGAATGAATGGACAACTTATATAATGGGTAACACAGTGAGTGTGCCATCGTTGCCTCAAAGTTGCTTCAAAGTCTTCACAGTTTAGAAGCGGGGACCAAGCTGAAAAGCTACAGATTTGGTGTGTCCCCTTCAGAAGTATCACTTGTCATGGAGGACACTGTGACCACAATAAGTATTACGTAATTCGGTTGATATTAGTGAACACGTTAGATATTCGCTCTTGTACCGATTCGAACTCACTCCCATGTGATAACGGGAGAGAGAAAAACTAGAATTTTTTAATATACTAAACTATTCTAATTACCTTTTCCTACAAGACAAATAAAGGTCAAACTTCGATCTTGTATGACATAATGTAAAGATGAGAATTTGACTAAAATGTATTATTTAAAAAATCCCCACTATATGTATCACATATAAAATTAAAAAACTAGTTTTTATTAATCATAATAAGCAATTATTCTAACATCTATTTGAAGAAATATTATTAAAAATATATATTCGAAAAAGAGCTACTTGGAGTACGAATTTTTTTTACTTTCATCATAGAGGACTATCTCCTTTTATAATTTTACTAGAATACTATTTTTTTAAAAATAATTTTTGTTAGGCACAAAACATGATTGCAGTATCTATTAATTTTAATAAAAATTCAACAAAAGGAACGAGACGAAAGATTTTGATACGAATTTTTTTTTGCTGGTAAAATCAGATTTTTTTTCCCTAACGAAAGGTGAAAAAATGTATTTGCAAAAATGACTATAGTACAGAGCTTGTACATAGTGAATAAAAGAGACTTGGACAAATTTGATAATGTCAACAAATGATTCTAATTAGGAAGAATTCAATGGATTTTATTTAAGCAAAATGAATTTAAAAATATGCCACACATTATGCCCGTCTATATGGATTCTATCGACGGTCGACAAAATCACACAATTCTATTCTCTACGTGTAGTGTAGTACCTTTATTTTGAATCAAGAGAAATTTTATCCAAAACTTGAATTTAAAATGATGTTTATGAACCAAGATGTATATATGGGTAACTGAATGAGAACCATAATAGATATGATATTGACCACACGTATAGCTTGCCTGGATGAACTTTATCTACGCTGCTCTAAATGGTCTTTTTGGTTTGTATTTTTAAGGTATCCTTTATTTTTAGTCAAGCAATTTTATATAGGATTGAGGTGTTTAAAACATTAATTTGACTACACAATGTTTGGTATAAGAGGAAGCTGGTAATAAATCTAGCAACTAATAGCAACTTGTTTTACACAAAATATTAAAAGACTAGCTGCTATTCAATAATCTACGCCCAAAAAAAATTGCCCCGTCATGCTCTGTCTGCACAAATAGCTGCATTTTCATTCAAAAAATAATATTTAATGAAATGATGTTTAAAATATGAAATTGATCCCATGTATTACAGCTGGTGGTAGACATAACACTTACGACAAATTGCAGCAATTTGTTGGTTAACCACACACAAATTTCCATTATTATTCACTATCTGTATAATAATCTCTACTTTCATTGAGCAAACTTTATTTGAAGGAAAAGTACTTAAAATAAAAATTTGACTGTAACATAAGGGACAGCTGAGGAAAATCATAATTCCTAAGATAAATGACAGCAGCTTATGTGGGTGACTTACTCATACACTCTGCATTATTATTTATTCTTGTTTTATTTAAAAGAATTTTTAAAATATATTTAAAAAATGGAATTTGATCACATGGTGGGAGATTACAAGGCCGAAGTTATAATATTTGTTTATACACAACGGTGAAATACTACAGCAGTTTGGATAAATTTCAACCGCACCTTTGTAAAATGTCAATTTGTGCACTGTCTGCGTAATATTTTATTTTAAAGAGAATTTCTGTTTCTCAAATATCAGTATACGTATATAACAATGCCAAAGGAGAATCAATCCACCCTGGAGTCTTCAATATAGAGAGCAAAGTAAAAATACATGAGCAAAACCATATATCGTGTTTCAGTGAAGGCTTCCTAACAATTTTCACAGATGGCTCAAAAATAGAAGAAAAAGTTGGATCCGGAATGATAGTGTACTCTGAACTCGGATTACAAAGTACTTGGAGTACTGGGCTACAACCTGAGAACACAGTATATCAAGCTGAAGTATATGCTCTGAGTAAAGCCATTCAAGTAGCTGCTTCACAATCTCTTCCGACCAGATAGTCAAGCGTGCCTTAAATCTTTATCTAAACCTCTTAACAAATGTCCTATGGTACGAGAAATGCAAGATCTCCTAACAACATCAGATAACATCAGGATTGGTTGGGTAAAGGCCCATCAAGGTACAGAAGGAAACGAGGCAGCGGACAGCCTTGCAAAAGCGGCTGCACTATCAAATAATTCTTCTCAGGTTCTACCATTACCACGTTGTCATACCAAATCTTTACTTGATAATTGGATAATGGATCGTTGGCAGGAAGATTGGGATAATGGAATAACCGGAAGAAATGTACACGATATGATACCGAAAGTAAGCAGGAAAACCCTAAACTGGACTTGGAATGAGGTACTTTTCTTTACGGAACTCGGGCCATTTCCATCTTACTTCCACAGGTTCCATATTTCTGATTCCAAAGATTGCACTTGGGGATAAGAAGGCAATCCACTCCACTTCTTGACAACTTGCTCCTTAACATTATCCTGGCATTTAGCCATACCCAGCGAAAATTGGAAGATCCTCTGGAAGAAGAGAATTCTATGAAATCGTACAGCGAGAGCAAAATTAAATAAAACAGTTGAATTCCTAATAAACAATGAAAATTTAGTTTGTTGGATTGGGAACTCTTCTACAACTTAGCTAAAAACATGTTTTGACCAAATTAAGGCTCTTTTTTGCAAATATCAAAATTTTTTTGAATATGATTTATAAATTTTTATTCAATTATAATCAAGAACTTTGCAAAATTACACAATTATCATGTTAACTGTATATAATTCATCATAGACTCCATTATATTGTCATCTTGTTTTCATCTTTACAATTAACCGGATATTGATTGTATATTTAAAGCCATGTTGTAAGATTATCATGTTCAACTGTTGTAAAAATTTTTATAATATCATTTTTAAATAAAAGTTCCAGCAGCTCCCATTCAACTGGTAAAGCTCCTTGGAGTTAGGTACAGGCGAGTTCGCTGGTGTCAATGTCAATATAACAATGCCTTTTTTTTAATCAACATATGATCATATCTCAATAATCGTGGTTTAAATGATTTTATTAAAATGAGGCGACAAGAATACTAAGAAACTGGTATTTAATACTGTATATCAATTTTTAAAGATAAACGTTCTGGGATTCGTGGCTCAGATCAGTGTTTAAAATTACCAATATTTTTTAGCAGTAACAGAAAATGAACGATCATTAGATAACAAGTACATCGAAGAATTTACATAATTCTTTAAAGTTATTTTCTCAACAATTATCGATCCTTCTTTAATGGAACAATTTATCTATTATTTAAGATAAGTACTTTTGATGCTGCGACCTTTACTAATGCTTAAAAATGCTTGTTTTACATTATTATTAGGTATAGCAAGTAATAGCTAGACAATAAGAACATCCTTTGAATTGTATAATATACTGATTATTTAATGCTCTTGGTATGAAAGTTCTTATTATAATCATATTCAAAAAATATTAATATTAGATAACAACTAATCTTTAGCTAACTAGAACATCGAATAAAATATGAAAAATATAATTTAGTGATTTTGCTTAAAAGTAAATATTTTACATCATTATATAAAAATTAATGACAATAGGAGGAGGCTTCAAAATTATAAAATTATAAATAAAGTTCATCTAAATATTCGAAAGACACCGATTATAGGTTAAGGTACACAGAAAAAGTTTAATAGTTGAAAATCTTTAAGTTAAAAGTATTTGAATTTCTTATATATATATATATATATATATATATATATATAACTATAATGGTGTACTGCAGTATTCCTTAATGATGATTAAATAAACATGATTCAGCAGGGCAATCTATCATTACTTATATTTTCTTAACGGTATAGTGTCCTTGTTTTAAATTTTCCTTTAAAGAAGTGTTCAGAGGTTACTCTTGTTTCACTAAGACTGTTGGAGATATATTATATATATATAATATATATATATATATATATATATATATATATATATATATATGTATGTATATATATATATATATATGTATATATATATATATATATAATATATATATATATATATATATATATATA